>JAXQQM020075628.1:0-138605 GCA_034641835.2 Pinus albicaulis
TGTGTTGTCCTATGATGCAGAGTGTTGTCCTTGATGGCAACCCACTTGATGAAGATGATGGCAACCTACTTAATGAAGTTGTTCTTGATGCTTGATGAGTTTATTAATGATGTAAATCTGATGTTCTACAAGTAGCTCAGAAGTACCATAGAAAGAAATATCAGTAAGGGCCAGAACAATGATGAAAAGTGTGTGACACAAAGCATACGCGGGTTTGTTTAGGAGAAGTAGCGTATGCACGCGGAAAAGTACGTGCCAAGTCGCGTATGCTCAATTGCGCTCTAAAAGAATAAAACCATGGGTTACTACCATGGTATTGACCCATTGTATTGAGCGCTGGATTGTCTATGTGATCCCGTCCAGGAATACCATCGGAAGTTGTGTGGTTTTGGCTCATGGTATTTTCAAAGGCTAGATCTATTTAAGGAGAAGAAATTCATTGTGCAATGGGTGTGCATGAGTCTGGGTTTGAATGGATACTTCACTCTGAAGTATGTCTGAATGGAAAGGGTAATAGTTTGATGATAGATCTGAATCTATGATGCACCTATGAAGAAAATGATGAAGAGGGATCTCTAGATCTGAAATGTATATGTATCTTCTGGATCTGTTTATGGAATGATTAGATCTGTGATCTGGAAAATCTGTGCTGAAGTAAAGAATGAAGATCTGAGCTGTTTATCTGTTTTGGAGAGCTGCACTGCCCTAAAATGTCTGAAGATCTATACGCAGGTTCGTCAAGGAGAAAGCGCGTATATACACGGCTTGTATTCAACGAAAGCGCATATGGGAATTGAATTCATCTTTGAAATGTGTGCAGATGTATACGCGGGTTGGTATTTGTGAAAGCACGTATATGCGCAGGTTCAGTGAAGAAAAAGCACGTATGTAATTTAGGGTTTGCTGAAGTATGTGGTATGAAACGTCTGATCGATTTCTTTATTTCTTGCTAATACATCGGTGATGTTACCGGGTTGTTCGTATATAAAATTCTTCTTCTAGATCACCATTGAGAAATGCAGATTTAACATCCATTTGATAAACTTTGATTTCTTGAAAACTTGAAAAAGCAAGAAACATTCTTATCGCTTCAAGTCTAGCTACAGGAGCAAAAGTTTCTTCAAAGTCTATACCTTCTTGTTGAGTATACCCCTTGCAAACAAGTCTAGCTTTGTTTCTTACCACATCCCCATTCTCATTTAACTTGTTTTTGAATATCCATTTAGTTCCAATGACATTTTTGTTATGAGGTCTTGGTACTAATTCCCAAGTATGATTCTTTTCAATTTGATCCAGCTCTTCATTCATGGCTTGAACCCAACATTCATCTTTTCTAGCTTGATTGACATTGTGAGGTTCAATAGTGGATAGAAATGCCAGATAGCTAGAAGATCCCACAAGAGTCCTTCTTGTTTGTACACCTGATCCCTTATCTCCCAAAATTTGAGATTCTGGATGATTCTTTTGAACATATCTGGATGGAGCTTTTTCAGATAAGTCATCTTCAGGTTCTTCATTGGGTTCACTGTCTATGTCATTGCTATTTGATGTAGAAGGAGATATGTCATCATCATCTTCATTTGTTGTTTGTTTTTCTTCTTTTGGAGCTGCAGGAGACTCATCAATAACAACATCAATACATTCAAAAATCTTTCGAAGTATTTTATTGTAACATTTATATGCTCTACTCCTATAGGAGTATCCAAGAAATATTCCTTCATCTACTCTGGGTTCAAACTTGCCAAGTTTTCCATAATTATTTTTGATAAAACATTTGCTTCAAAAAACTCTAAAATGCGTCACAGTGGGAGGATTACCATACCAGATTTCATATGGAGTTTTATCACTATTTACTCGAACATGTGCCTTGTTAAGAATATTTACCGCTGTATGTGCTGCTTCTCCCCAAAAAGTGTCAGGTGTTCCGGAATCATCAAGCATAGCTCTAGCCATTTGTTGAACTATTCTATTCATTCTTTCTGCTACGCCATTTTGTTGTGGAGTTCCAGCTACAGAAAACTGTCTTTTTATGCCATGTTGTTCACAAAATTCAAGGAATTCATCTGATGTATATTCTCCTCCTTGATCAGATCTAAGACACTTGATTTTTAGATCTAATTCATTTTCAACCAGTGCTTTGAAGATCTGAAATTTCTCAAATGCTTCATCTTTTTGTTTAATCAACCCAATCCAACACATTCTAGAGAAATCATCAATGAATAAGATATAGTATTCTTCACCACGTGGTGAATTTTTCCTCATAGGTCCACATATGTCAGTATGAATGAGTTAAAGAGGCTTACTTGATGATCCTTCCTTGGCATTAAATTGTACTCTGGTTTGCTTACCGAATTGGCAAGATTTGCATATGATATTTTCAGGTAGAGTAATATTGGGAAGATCACGAACAGCTTTAAGTCTTCTTGATTTGTTGATTTGAGAGAAGCTCATATGCCCCAACCTTCTATGCCATAGCCGCTGAAAGCGCGTATATACGCAGGATCAGTGAAGAAAAAACGCGTATGTAATCTAGGGTTTGCTGAAGTGTGTGGAAAGAAATGTCTGATCAGTTCTGTTGTTTTACTGCTATCTTTCAATGATGATCTGGGTTGTTTGAATATTGATTATGCCGCTATAGAGAAATTTGTTGGTTTGATGAATGTTCCTTGAGCTTAATTGTGTGGGTTGGATCCAGTTTGAAAATTGATGAAACGTGGTCCACAAAGGTGCTGAGGGTTGAAGCCTTCAGTCAAGGGGTTGTAGCTCCCTCCCAGGAGAGGCTGGTAAATGAGATCAGGGGGTCGTAGCTCCCTTCCAGGAGAGGCTGGTAAATGAGAGCAGGGGGTTTTAGCTCCCTTCTAGGAGAGGCTGGTAAACGAGAGAAGGTTGTAGCCTTTTGCATGTGGGTGCCTGCGTTCTGGTATGAGTCTATGCCAATACATGGTTGTATGATGTTTTCTCTATAATAAAATATTGAAGGCTAAGACAACGGCAGCGGTGGTTTTCTCCCTACTTGGGTTTCCACCTAAAATCCCGGTGTTCATGTGTGTTGCTTATGTGTGATGGTTTATTCTATTATTACTGCACATGCTTACTGTTAACTCAACATCTGATGAATGAATGATGCATAATCTAAGTAAAGAATTAAACACATAATAATATCTCTGTATATACACGAGTTTTATAAAGGATATCCGAGTGTATACGCGAGTTGGTTTCAGGAAAGTAGCGTATGGGTTTTAAAGGAAGAAAAAGTATAAATTTTTGAGTATGCCCTAAATACTGATTCACCCCCCCCCTCTCAGTATTTTTCCCAACAATTCGTATCAGAGTAGGTTCTTCTATAGAAGCTTGATCGCTTGAAGGAGATCCGTCGCAATGGGAAGGAAGCAAAAGAAGAAGGCCACTCAAAAGGAGATATCTCAGAAAACATGTGCAGCAGAAAATGAAGAAGATAAAACAGGTACTGATTGTTGTTCTTGTGATTCACCTTCTTGTGCATGCAATAGTGAAGATAGTAAAAGTAGTGTTATGGATCTAGAAGAAGCTCTCAAGATTAAAGTTGAAGATCAACAAAGATCAGTTAAAGAGAGAGAAGTTATCTACAATGAGATGATCTCCCAAATGAATGGACAGATAGAAATACTGAATGGACAAATAGACAAGTATCAAAGGTTGTACAATTATACGACCAATCGAAATAAAAGACTTGAAATAGAAATCATCGATCTAAATGAAGATCTGGAAAAATCAAATAAGAAGAATGAAGAACTTGAAGCAGAAATCATCTCTCTCAAAGAAGATCCGGAAAAATCAAATAAGAAGAATGAAGAACTTGAAGCAGAAATCATCTCTCTAAAAGCAGATCTTGAAGCATCAAATAAGAAGAATGAAGAACTTCTACAATCATTTGAAAAAGAAGGACGTGAAGCAGAAATCATCTCGCTCAAAAGAGATATGGAAAAATCAAATAAGAAGAATGAAGAACTTCTACAAATTTTTGAAGAACAAGAAAATGGGTTGAAAGAAGAGATTTTAAAACTGAATGATCAAGTAGAAGAAGGAAGAAGGGTCGAAGAAAGTATGAAGAAGCAATGCCAAAAATTGGAAGTTGAGGTAAACATTCTAAAAGGTAAATTAGAAGAAAAGGATAAACTCTTGAGGTTTCAAGATAGTACTAAGATTCTGAACAATATTCTTAGTAATCAAAGGTCTCCTGCTATTAAACTTGGTCTTGGTTTTCATGAAACTATTAAAGGAGAATCTAGTTCACAAGGAAGTACTAAAGATTCAAAGGATGTCAATGCAAAACCTGAAGAGTTGAAAGAAACAAGAAGTCAACCGACAATCATGAACACTCAAAGGAAATCATTCAATAATGTTGAATGCTTTAAATTTCATAATTATGGGCATGTTGCAGCCAATTGAAGAAGCAGATTGTTTCAGTCACAAACAAACAGATTCTACACAGAAAGGTACTCTGGTTTCTTCAAGGGATATTGTTTTTCATGCAGCAAGTATGGTCATAAAGTAGCTGATTGCAATAGAAGGAAGAATAGAACAACACATTATGATCCTTATGCTTAATTTTCTGGTCACATAAGATGCTATACTTGTAACAAGTATGGACATGTAGAAAAAGAATGCAGGATGAATAGATCTGAGAAATTGGAGAACTTCCAGCACACAATAAGAAAGTTCAAGCAAAGTTGGAAAAAGAAGGAGGACCGGTCAGAAACGTAGGGAATATTGACCCTACTGCAGTCATCCGCTTCTAAAGCTTACTTCTCTTAATGACTGCAGGAGTGATGTGAGATACATTATAGGGATTAGTAATGTATCATCACAGGGGGAGTGATGTATGGTGATTCCCATGATGGTTTTGGTTATTCTGGTTATGTTTATTTCTGACAGAGCATCTGATGTGAAGAAGACAGGTACAGGTGGTACAAACTTAGGGGGAGATGAAGGAATGTGAAGTTTTCAATGTTTCACTTTCCATACGCGGGTTCTGTGAACTAAAACCGCATATACACGCGAGTTACAGTGGAGACAGTCGCGTATGCATTTATGACAAGAAAAATAGTATGACAAGCTAAAGATCAGGAGCACAGGTTCAGGGGGAGCATCAGTCTGACTACTAATGATTGTATTATTGGCACTGTATCTGCTTATTTCTCAGTTCTAAATGATGATGACATGATACATGGTTTCTTATGATGAGATTATGGATGAGCCCTATTTGCTTTTTGCTGAAGAGTATTCTTTGTTTTCACACATGGATGAGATGGAAGTCTTATGATTCAGAGATAAGGACAGATCATGCAGAGATTGTTGCTGATAACTTGCTATTGAAAGAGTTTCAGGTTGCACAAGCTAAGGAGGAGCCTTGGTCATATGGAAAGGATGCTTGGATGGACATTTTCAGGGGGAGCATTAGCCTTGCTGAGCATAATGCATTGTTGGCATTATGATGATTCTGAAATAAGATCTCTCTCTCTTGAGGTCTTTCTGGTACTGGTCATAAAAAGTCATATTTGTAATTTGATGAAAAGGTCATGTTGAGACCTATGATGTAAATTTGTAATATTCAGTCATGTAAGGACTTGATCAATTATGTAAACCCACTTGGTTGGGTACTTGAGTCAAAATATGTAAACCCTCTTGGTTGGGTAGTTGAGTCAAATTGTGTAAACCCACTTGGTTGGGTATTTGAGTCTCATATGTAAATCCACTTGGTTGGATCTTTGATGTAAGTATGAGTCCTTGGTGATAGGAAGGTCATAAAGTCATGTACTTCATTGAAAAATATGTTTGAATATTCAACATGAACTCAGGGGGAGCATGGTAACTTTAGTGCACATCAGATCTACAACGCTCTTCTATATACATGAGGAGAAAACAACCTTGTGTTGGTTTTGATCCGCCCTTTTCCCTTGATGTCAAAGGGGGAGAGTGACATGGTGATTGAATAGGGGAGAATATCATTATGCTTAATGTATCTATCTGTTGTGGTGATCAAACACCATCGTGGTTTCCATCAAGTCCAAAGGGGGAGATTGTTGGCAATATGATGCAGAGTGTTGTCCTTGATGGCAACCCACTTGATGAAGATGATGGAAAACTACTTAATGAAGTTGTTCTTGATGCTTGATGAGTTTATTAATGATGTAAATTTGATGTTCTACAAGTAGCTCAGAAGTACCAGAGAAAGAAATATCAGTAAGGGCCAGAACAATGATGAAAAGTGTGTGACACAAAGCATACGCGGGTTTGTTTAGGAGAAGTAGCGTATGCACGCGGAAAATTACGTGCCAAGTCGCGTATGCTCAATTGCGCTCTAAAAGAATAAAACTAGGGGTTACTACCATGGTATTGACCCATTGTATTGAGCGTTGGATTGTCTATGTGATCCCGTCCAGGAATACCATCGAAAGTTGTGTGGTTTTGGCTCATGGTATTGTCAAAGGCTAGATCTATTTAAGGAGAAGAAATTCATTGTGCAATGGGTGTGCATGAGTCTGGGTTTGAATGTATACTTCACTCTGAATTATGTCTGAATGGAAAGGGTAACAGTTTGATGATAGATCTGAATCTATGATGCACCTATGAAGAAAATGATGAAGAGGGATCTCTAGATCTGAAATGTATATGTATCTTCTGGATCTGTTTATGGAATGATTAGATCTGTGATCTGGTGAATCTGTGCTGAAGTAAAGAATGAAGATCTGAGGTGTTTATCTGTTCTGGAGAGCTGCACTGCCCTAAAATGTCTGAAGATCTATACGCAGGTTCGTCGAGGAGAAAGCGCGTATATACGTGGCTTGTATTCAGCGAAAGCGCGTATGGGAATTGAAGTCAGCTTTGAAATGTGTGCAGATGTATACATGGGTTGGTATTTGTGAAAGCGCGTATATACGCAGGATCAGTGAAGAAAAAGTGCGTATGTAATCTAGGGTTTGCTGAAGTGTGTGGAAAGAAATGTCTGATCAGTTCTGCTATTTTACTGCTATCTGTCAATGATGATCTGGGTTGTTCGAATATTGATTATGCTACTATAGAGAAAGTTGTTGGTTTGATGAATGTTCCTTGAGCTTAATTGTGTGGGTTGGATCTAGTATGAAAATTGATGAAACGTGGTCCACAAAGGTGCTGAAGGTTGAAGCCTTCAGTCAGGGGGTTGCAGCTCCCTTCCAGGTGAGGCTGGTAAATGAGAGCAGGGGGTTGTAGCTCCCTTCCAGGAGAGGCTGGTAAACGAGAGCAAGGGGTTGTAGCTCCCTTCCAGGAGAGGCTGGTAAACGAGAGAAGGTTGTAGCCTTCTGCAAGTGGGTGCCTGCGTGCTGGTATGAGTCTGCGCTAGTACATGGTTGTAAGATGTTTTATTTATAATAAAATATTGAAGACAGAGACGACGGCAGTGGTGGTTTTCTCTCGACTTGGGTTTCCACCTTAAATCCTGGTGTTCATGTGTGTTGATTATGTGTGAGGGTTTATTCTGTTATTACTGCACATGCTTAATGCTAACTAAACATCCGATGAATGAATGATGCATAGATCTAACTAAAGAACTAAATGCTTAATAAGATCTCTGTATATACGCGAGTTTTATGAAGGTTATCCGCGTGTATACGCGAGTTGTGTTCATTCAAGTAGCGTATGGGTTTTAGAGAAAGAAAAAGTAAAAAGTTTTGAGTATGCTCTAAATACTGATTCCCACCCCCTCCCGCATTTTTCCCAACAAATGGTATCGCCATTGTGTCCTTCTCCCAGTAAGCTCGACTGAAGGAGATCTATCACAATGGGAAAGAAGCAAAAGGTATATTACGCAAAGAAAGGAGAGATATCTCGCAAAACATGTGCGCAGAAAATGAAGAAGATGAAACATATAGTGATTGTTTTTATTGTGATATTCTTCTTTGTGTTAATGTATAAGACAGTCAAAGTATTACTATGGATCTAGAAGTTATCAAAGATCAAATAAAGAATAATTAATGAGAGGTAATCAAGCCATAAAGATTTGATCTCTAGATTGAAAGACAATGTATAATGTATCCGACTAAGTAAAGGACTTGAAGCGGTGAATCATCTTCAAAAAGATTCAAGCATCAAATAATAAGAATAAGGAACTTCTACAATCATTTGAAGAAAAAGGACTTGAAGCAACGTCTCCTCAAGAAGATCCGAAGAAATCAACAAGAATAACAAAGAACTTGAAGTGCGTAAATCATACTTCCAAAGAAGATCCGAAAAAATAAAATAAGAAGAATGAAGAACTCACCCCTTCCGAAAGCATCTCACATCAACAAGAAGAATGAAGAACTTTGAAGAAGAAATCATCTCTCCGAAAAGCAAAAAGATCATATAAAGAGAGTGAATAACTTTTACAAACTTTAAAGCACAAGAAAATGGGCTGAAAGAAGAGATTTTAAAATTGAATGATCAAGAAACAGGAAGAAAGGTCGAAGAAAGCATGAAGAAGCAAGCACAAGACACATTGAAAGAGCTGAAATGTACGTTAGAAGAAAAGGATAAGCTCTCTGAGATTTCAAGATAGCAATGATCTCCGGGATTAATATTGTCAGTAGTCAAAGGTCTCCTTCGTTAAATTTGGCATTGGTTTTCATGAAATCGTTAAAGGAGAATCTCAGTCGCAGATTCAAAGGATGTCAATGTGAACTCAAGAGTTGAAAGAAACAAGAAGTCAAACTGGACATGAATTCTCAAAGGAAAATCATTCAATAATGTTGAATGCTTTAAATGTCATGCAATGGTGTAAGTAGCCGTGTTGCAGCAAATTGCAAAAGTAGATCATTTTGCACTACAAACAAACATCGCATTCTATACGTAAAGGTACTGCAATTTTTTAAAGGATATTGTTTTTCATGAAAAAGAATATATGAGTTTGACAAAGAAATAGGAAGAATAGAAAAACACATTACATTTTTATCCTTATTTCTCTGCCACATAAGATGTTATGCTTGTAAATAAGTATGCACATGTAGAAAAGGAATGCAGATGCCAATGTATCAGTAAATTGGATAACTTCCAAAGATACAAATAGAAAGTTCAAGCAAAGTCAGATGAAGAAGGAGGACTGCCTAAACGTAGGAAATATTATTCATCAGCAGTCATCCGCTCTAAAGCTTACTTCTCTTAATGATCGTTAGAGTAATGTGAGATATTATAGGGATGGGGTAATGTATTGTCACAGGGGGAGCGATGTGGCGTGTGATTCCCATGATGGCCTTTGCTATTCGTTAGGTGTTATTTTGATGAGCATCTCGATGTGAAGATGTGCACAGTGAAATAAACCAGTGGGAGATGAAGGAATGTGAAGTTTTCACTAAGCTCACTTTCCATACACTGCCCCGTGAATCCAAACTGTGATACACGAGTTGGTGCCAAAGTGGAGATAGACGCGTATAAATTTATGACAAGAAAATTAGCATGACTCGAAGATCGGGAGTTACGTATTCAAAGTGAGCATCAAATACCATTAATGGTTTAATCATTGGAAGGCATCTGCTTATTTTAGTTCTAAATGATAGATGACATGTGACTTGGTTTCTTATGATGAGATTATGGATGAGCCCTCGTTTTTTTGCTAAAAGTATTTCGCTTTCACATGATTAGATGGTGCCTGAAGATTCTAGAGATACTGATGTGGATCATGTGATTTGTTACCACACCTGTTTTTCTGAAAGTGTATTCAAAGCTAAAGCGAAGGGAGGAGCCTTGGTCATATGGAAAGGATGCTTGGATGCACTTTTTCAAAGTGAGCATTAGCGTCTTAAGCGAGTATAATGCATTGTTGGCATTATGATCTCCAAATATGATCCCTCTCTTGAGTAGTATTTAGTGGTATTGGTCACAAAAGGTCATATTTAATTTGGATTAAAAAATATGTTGAGACCTATGTATGTAAAATTCTAATATTCAATCATGTAAGACTTGATCAAATATGTAAACCCACTACAGTAGCTTAGTCAGCCTAGTAAAACTACTATAAGGTATTTGAGTTCTATATGTAAATCCACTTGGTTGGATATTTGATGTAAGTATAAGTTCTTGGTGATAGAAGTTACCATAGAGTCATGTACTTCACCGAAAAATATGTTTGAACATTCGGGCACTGTGGGGCGCATAGTAACTTCGCACATCGATCTATAGTGGTCTTCTATCTACATGAAGAGAAAACAACCGTGTTGGTTTATCCTGCCCTTTCCTGATGTCAGAGAGTGACATGGTGTTCAATAGGGAGAACATTGCCATGAAATGATGACAACTATTCATAATCAACACCATCATGGTTTGACATGAAGTTTGAGTCAGGGAGAATATCATTATTCTTAATATATCTATCTATTGTGATCAAACATTATCGTGGTTGCCATCAAGTCCAAAAGGGGGAGATTGAGTTATGTAATATGATGCAATGTGTTGTCCTCGATGCAACCTCACTTGATGAAGATGATGGCAAATCCTACTTAATGAATTTGTTCTTTACTTGATGAGTTTATTAATGATGTAAATATGATGTCTTACAAGTAGTACAGAGCAGGTATGAGAAATATCAAGATGTAAAGAAGGATGATGAAAAAGGTGTGCTACAAGGCATACGCTGTTTGTCTAGAAGAAGTAGCTGCATGCATGCGAAAAGTATGTGCCAAGTCAGATGCTCAATTGTGTCGTAATAGCAAACCAGGGCATGAAGCACACATTGACCTGTCAACAGCTACTGATTGTTTATGTGATCCCATCTAAAGAATACCATCTTAAGTTATATGGTTTGACTCATGGTATCGATAGGTAAACCTATATATGAAGAAACTATTGCCGTGGCAGTAAGATGTCCGGGTTGTAATGAACACTTCTCTTTAGGTAAGCATGTCCGAATGGAATGAGTAATGCTTGAATGATAGATCCGGAATCATAATGCACCTATGAAGAGAATGATGAAGGGAATATGGGATCAGATCCGAAATGTATTTGTATTTTCTAGACCGTTTATGGAACACATCCGAGCTCATGCACATGTTTCCGAAGGAAGGATAAACTGTGCCATGCATCCGTTCAAGAATTGCGCTGCCCTTTAAAATGTCTAAGTATCTATACGCGAGTTCAGAATGAGAGGAAGAGCAAGATATGGCCGTCGATTGTCTTAAGCGAAACGATATGGGAACGAAGTTAGCTTTGCACTGTGGGGCAGACAAGCATGTGGGTTGAGATAGGGCGCGTATAATGCCGGACCAAAAGAAATGTGCTACGTATGAAAAACTAGGGTTTGCTGAAGTATGAAGTATGGAATGTCTGATTGTCTGTGTTATCGCTATCCGTCAATTGTTATTAGTATCGCCTTGATGTATGATTAAGCTTAAATGTGGAGGGTCCAACTGCAACATGACAGAAAGTGGCCCGCAAGCTGCTCTAATGAAGCTATTGATCCAAAGTGTGAAAATTAATGAAAGGTGGTCCATAGAGGTGCCGAGGCTGTAGCCTTCAGCCGGGGGTTGTAGCTCCCTTCCAGAGAGGTCAGAAACGAGAGTGGGGGGACGTAGCTCTCTTCCGTGTGAGAGGGCTGTAAACGAGTGGGGTCGAGTCTTCTTCCAGAGAGGTCGTGTAAACGAGAGGTGGGTGCCCGTGCTGAAGGAGTCCGTACCTTCAATACATGGTTGTAATAGGTGTTTCTTCATAATAAAATATTGAAGGCTAAGACAACTTACGGGTTTTCTCCCCACTAGTTTCCACCTAAAATCCCGGTGTTCATGTGTGCGTTGCTTATGTGTGATGGTTTATTCTATTATTATCTGATATGTTTTACCGTTAACTTAACATTAGATGAACAGAATGTTGAAAAGAACTGCTTTGGGAGTACATTATCCGTATAATGGATCTCTCGTGGAATATGAAGTTTTACAAAGGATATCTACATGTAGCGCGCTCTAGTTGGCTTCAACAATGCAGCGTATGTGGCTTTAGTGAATGGAAAAGTAAAAATATTTGATTAAGCTCTAAATAATGATTCACCCCCCCTCGCATTTTTTCCTCCCAACACACTTGAGATTCATAAGCACCATAGCATGTTTATTTGAGATTTCATTTTATGCTCCACCCAATTACATAATCATAAGTTAATGAAACAATCATGTTGTTTGGGGGTTCCATCCGCATTGTACTATATTCCCGCGACTTCATCTTGATCATTTCAAATAGGCCATTTTTTCAACCAATGTTCCGTATGACAATTGTTTCCTAAATTATCTATGAAGAGTCCTTATAAAGCATTGAATAGTGCTGTATGCATCTACCTCATTTCCCACCTTCATGAACATTAATCCGTATTCGTGTAAATTCTGTCAATAATATGCCCGATTTGT
The DNA here is from genome assembly GCA_034641835.2 of Pinus albicaulis. NCBI lineage: Eukaryota > Viridiplantae > Streptophyta > Pinopsida > Pinales > Pinaceae > Pinus > Pinus albicaulis. The sequence continues at coordinate 12,378 of JAXQQM020075628.1, forward strand.
CCCGCACTTAAATTCACTATGGTTCCATTCTCTCATTTCCGCATCGTGATTTAGAATACACATTTCTGTATTTTCCTTTTCCACTTAGATCTAGTGCTATATATATATAGTGACCATTGCAGAGGCTCATAAATAGGAAATATTTCAGTACGAGGCGATTAAGGTTTATTAGTTTTTTCTATGGGTATAAACAAAAAGGAGAATTTTTCAATTGGTTTTCTACAGGTGATGGGCATTTGATGACTAAAGCACGAGTTAGGAATGTCTGTATTTTGCATGTATTGATAATTTTCCAAAATGTTGATAACTCTTGCATCGTATCTTTGTGGTTAGGAAACCCAACTTCATCCTTTGCTCAATTTTTTAAAGTAGTATTTTCTGATGCCTTCATAAATTTCCAAAGTCCTAACTAAAAGGTGAAAATCATTCAATTCTATTCATGATTTATAGTAATTGAAGTGAATCAAATTGAATTAAGTATCCACTAGTAGCTGCAACATCTAGTTTCCCAAGCCCTTTAATGTTGTATTAGTCCAAGCTTTTATTTGCTCATTTACCTCTAGATTCTTCCACCAATTCCTAGGGGCCATTTTCTGAGAAAGTTCTTACTTCACTAATTTGGACTGCTTTGGAAACTTTTCCTCATTCCTCATGTGTGATTCTCTACAAGGAGGAAAGTAGTCTTTGTTTCAGAATGTTGCTACCATCATGGGGTTGTCCAACTGCTTTTGGCAATAGATGATTTTGCATCTCATTTTGATTCTAAGGGGAAAGAAATTGAAATAGTCCTTTTAAACACATTTTAAATATGGATATAAAATCTAGACAAAATATTGGTGGAAAAGGCAAGCCTCATAACTTCCTCTTTGTAATCTCTCTTATTAAAAGAATTTAATTTACAATTTAAATAGATGAGAGAAGGATAGTCCATGCTATCTTATAATATTTTGCTGAGATAATTTCTCACCAAAAACCCACTCAAAATAGGAGTTCCAAACAAACTCCAACATTTGAGGAACAACGAACAACCCAAGAATTAGGTACACATATTCCCAACTAGGAATATTTAATTAATTAATTTGTATCATTTGATTATTTGCCATATTTTAGAGAGGCTAACATTCCCCTTCAATGAAAATCCAAAATAAGAATGAGGAACCATCTTCCTGCCTCCAGTTGCCATCCCCAAAAGAACATTGTCAAAACCGCCATAAATGATGCTGCCTTAAAAACTACAATCCGAAGAGACCATGAGTCATCCGCATGTCTGATTCATGCCTGGATTTCAGCTTGAAAACTCCATCAAGTGCCAAGTTGCAAAGGATTCATCTTTCCTTTCGCATGAAATAAACATCCTTTGTCCATCACAAAATTTTTCACATACTCCACCGTCGATGATGACAAAAACTCACTCTGCTGTTTTTGCTGTTTAAAAATTGTCTCCACCGTTTTACCGTCGGTCGCCCACCGGAAAGTTGTTGATGCTCACCGGCAACTGCTGATGCCCACTGAAATTTTGAGGCTACGACTGGTTTCTTTTTCTGGTTTTGTCGAGACTTTCAGTGTCCGACAACCATCGTTAATCTCATTGACATTTCAGCTGCACCGAAAGGAGAGACACTCGTAAAATATTCTCAACTCTCCTTCAGTGTAGGAGTTTGACGTTGTTGTAATTCCCCCATTTAATCGTGCGTAGAGTACTATCATCTTTTCATCAGCATGCACTATGTGTGATTGGATTCGATGGTAGAACTGAAGCAGCTTTTAATCGTGGGGATGCATCATTCGTGTTTCAGTCCATTCTGTACGTAATTTTTAATTCGTTTTATTTTTTATTTTACATTTTTCCGAGGAATGATCGACTTGCCATAATGGTTGGCGTGATGGAGATTAAACACTTCAATCTTCCATATGACCATTTTGACAATGAGAACATTTCGCTGTCTTCAAAGTTGTGTGTGGAATTCTCTTTTCTAAATCCTCAGGCTACAACTTGGTTGTCCGCAAATCGTCTCCGAATGTGCCGAGAGGATCTGCTCAAGAAATCTCACACTAACTAACCGAATGGGCTTGGTACACCGGAATAAGTTTTGCGCCAGCTGGCTATCCTAAGCCTTGTCCATTCTTATTATTCCGAATTTCTTCCCAGGTTTACGCCGACGCTGGAAGAAATTTGAACTGAACAACTTCAACACTTGAAGTCAGTTGAAATTGAATGACTTATCCGATTGTTCAAAGACTTATCCGGATGGTTCAAAGACTTGAGAATATTCTTTTCTTGCAATCAATCTTTTGAAGTTAAGACTTTATGAAGAAACTCACGGTAGTTTCATGTGTTTGTTGGATGCCATGGAAAGATCGAAGGAGTGTCTTGCCGACGCACCATGTCTTCATCACTCGATGATCAAACTTTGAAGAATGTTTAACACCGAATATGTTGTGCCATCCAACTTGTGCTCTTGAAATCGCCTTCATTGTAGATGTCGATTTTGAATTGCTTCATTTTGAATGATGTCATTGAATGTGGCACGGCCGCTGATTTGTCGTTGATTGCACTTGCTAGAGTTGGCAGAATTTGCTTTAACCAATCACGGCCAGTTTGATGACGCATTGTGTGCTTGAATGCTTCATCAATTTACTTGATGATTTTACGTTTCTTCATCAATGAATAACCACGCTATTTATGTCGTTGTCAACTTAAGAATTTGATGGTCGTGAGTTTTTGAACTATTAATACTTTTGATGATCGCCGCAATAAACTTCACTCTTATTTGAACTTTGTATACTTGATTATAAATTGCTTGAAATTACCTCATTGAGATGTAAACTTGTTGCTTGTTTGAAAATCCTAAATACAATCAATTGATTTTGTGTAAAGGAAGGTGTCGAATAATCATGGATAATGCAATCAAGAAAGTTTTCATAAACATATCCACTTTAAAATAATTAATCACTTGTCTTCTGTTCCATAATACGAATTTGTTAATGATTAACATAATATAATGAATTTGATTACAAGTTCTAAAGAGGAATGTATAACAACGCGATGTGTTTTTGAGGTGCGTGTACATGAACTCGATGCAGTAGCGAATGATGTCAAGGTAGAATGCTGATGCAGACAACGTTGATTATGTGTTGTTGTTAAAGATGCATGCGTTGGGATTCGGTAAAATTATTTTGTTATAGGTGTTGTGTCATTGGCAAGAAATTATTAATTCGTAACAATAATCAGACATGATCAAAAAGCAACAATCATGAAACCATAAAAAACATGTGCCATCAAATACATGGTGTATCAAGATCTCCTTTATTCAATTTTGGGTGATCTAGGATGCCATCAACACCAAAAAATGATATTTTATTAATCAATGAGCAATATCCAAGCAATGATAATGCCGTTTATAGCAACTTTGCATCATGTGTTTCAAAATCTCAATTGATGTTGACATCTCTCTCAAAGTAAAACAATACTTTGTACCTGAACAACTTTCCCCATCACCCAAATGTACAAGACACTTATCTCTCCAAAAGGTATTAAATCACCTTATGTCTCCAAAAATTACAAAAGCATCACTATTATTACAAAGTCAATTAAAATCTTCACCCTTATAACTCTCACAAAAATATTTTTCCACTTATCTCTCCCCAATCAATATTGTGAAAGAGCTATTATATTGAGCAAGTTTTTATATTTTTCCATTAAAATAATTTAATTAGCATTATGGAGAAACTTTTCACAAAAGACTTGATCTCCAAAAAAAAATAAAATTCACTCATATTATAAACATGCAAACGTTTCTTTGACTTCAACTTTGCCAAAAATATTTATACATTCTCTAAAAAGGCATTTCTAACCCCAAGATAATCACTTGGGCTTTGATATTTAAAATTTTACGGTAAATTTACAAAAAAATTCAATCACTTAAGCATGAACAACTTTAATTAAATTCCTTCGAAAGATGTTTTCCAAGGCAAGGAATGTTCTTACCAAAAATAGCCAATCAAGGCCGACTGCCGATCGAAGATGCCAGAGTAGCTCCGCCGCCCCTCCCACACCGGGGCGTGGCTCGGCGCGAGGCTCGTTGAGATTGGGGCGCCACGTTTTCTCTCGTTCTTGAGGACTTAACTTTTACCCGTCGGGACTATTTGCCTACCAATGCTGCCGAAAAAAATACGCCACACACCGCCTCCAACACAACTTCAACCAAATACTTAAACGCTCGGCTTTCAATATTCAATTGAGATTTTAACCCATTGCCAGCCGTGTCGGCATCGACATATATAAAAAACACAACTAACGTCGTCAATTAGATAAGTTCATTTAAACATGATTTTTAAACGTTGCGTCAATTTTTTTCAACGCTTCTTTAATTTACTAAAGGTACGGCCATCATCAAAATGTGAACCGAGGTGAGCGACAATCAACCGCTTCTTTTGTTCCGCAAATGAATCTCTGCAGCAAAATTCCGCAGATATCGTAACACCATCTAAGGAGACAATGCAAATAAAGTACTTTCTCTTAAAAGTGAGCAAAAACTGTTTGACTTACCAAATATTGGCCCTCTTTTTTATCCCGTATTTCTCGTGTCCCTCACTTTTCGAACTCAACATTCCGAGGCATTCACCCTACATCCGCAACCGATTGGCGTATACCGATATCAGGTTCCTCCTTTTCACCGATCGACGTATCACCGATGATGTGGTTCTGTGACTTTTTAATGGAGCATGGAAGACAAGTTTGCACCGATGATCCGATCCAAGATGCGTTGAATGAGTGATCACGAAAACGCCTCTGCCTCAATGACAATCGATGCATAACACTAGTTTCCAACATTTTCAACACAACGCCGTCGCCAGGTAGCGTTGAAGATTTTCTAAGTCGTCGGATGTTGCCAGCTTTCAGGACAAGGCTACCGAAAAACATGCTCATCGATTTTGTCATTAAAGTTAAGCCGTGCCACTAGTCAAATTACCGGAACAGCCCAAGAAATCCCACGCTGATCTCAGAAGCCACCAACGAGTAATTAAAAACAAAACACGAAATGCCGTAACAAAGACCCGCGTATGCACCAACTAAATCCTTTAAGATTTAATGTGCCTACCTCGCGTTCACTTGATGGTGCGAAATGCGTCCACTCTAATTCGATACACATTCAGTTTGGATCAAGTAAAATATCAGAGGGGGTGAATCCGCATTTACCGCATACTCAAAATTTTCACTTTTTCATTCCTAAAACCCATACGCTACTTTCCTTTAGGTAAATCCCCGCGTATATACGCTGATACTTTCCATGCAACTCGCTATATACATGCAGATCTAATTATGTCATTGCTCCCTGCTTATATCATTCCATTATTCATTCATCGTATGTCGAATAAACAGAAATATGTGCAGCTAAGAAATTTAATAAACCATCACACAAAGCATCACACATGAACAATTCAGGATTTTTAGGTGGAAACCCAAGTCTTTTAGAAATCCACCAGTAGCTTGCTCAAATTCTTCAATATTTGAGAATATAGAGAAAACATCTTATTAACATATGTAATAAAGTAGATTCTACGTCAAAGATCATGGTGCACCCACTCAAGGCGCTAGTTTACTCAAATTTTCTGAAGGGAGCTACGACCCCCGACTCGCTTAATAAATTTCCTCCCTTCGAAGGGAGCCACATCCCCCTCGCTCTCAGCAATGTTCACTCCGGAAGGGAGCTACGACCCTCGACGGCACACCACCGGAAGGGATGACAACCCCCGATCAAGGCAACCCCGCACTTATGGACCATTACTGCTTCATCAATTTTCACACCGGATCCAACAACTTCAAAAGAGACTTCAACTTAAAAAATACGTTTCATCATATTTTCAGACTGACCTCTCCATACATTTGCCAAGCCGCCATACATCAACAAATAGCTAAAACAGAGCAGATCAGATCGTAGATTTATACCCATGCTTCTAGCCCTAGTTTGCATACGCGCTTTCCTTTCACCGATGTCGTATATACGCGTCTGGCTATTATATCCTCCGTATACTCGTGAAAAAGCGATGGAAGAATGTGGATATGATACGCGTTTCTTCTTCGTTAAGCGCATATACGTTCTCCGCGCGAACTAGCGTATAGGTCTTCAACTATTTATAGAGCAAAGATACTTCTTCAGACGTATATTCAGCTCTGCATTTACCTTTACTTCGGTGACATTGTTCGCTCATCTCAAATCTAAGCCTTCCATAAACAAACATCTAGACAAATACATTCCGCATCTAGATATTCCGCTTCATCATTTCTTCTTAGTGCATCATACATTCGATCTATCATTCAATTGTAACCCTTTCCATTCGTATCTACTTCGTAGAGAAGTATTCATTCAAGTTTAGAGAGACTTCGCACCCGCACTCATGATTTGCACAATGAATTTCTTCCTTATAGGTTTACCCTTTTTCAATACCATGACAAACAATACTATGAGCCTAAAACTACATTACTTCCGATGGTATTCCCGATCGTGGTCATTTTAGACGAATCATTACCTAATAAAATGGGTCAATACCATACAGTACTCTGTTTTTCACTCTTTTGAGCGCTTTTGCCCATACGCGACTTATCACGTTCTTTCCCACTTTATATACGCCGACTTCCCCCTAGACATATCCGCGTATGCCTTGAAACATACTTTTTATCATGGATTTATGTTAATGCTAAGCCCTTTTGTTTCCTATACGAATTATAGATAAGAATTACATTTAGCTCATCAAGAACATATTCTATCAAACACAACTTCACTAAGTAAGTTGTCATCATCTTCATCACATGGTTGCCTTTTAAGGACAACACTCAAAGACCATATTGCTAACAAACATCATAGTCATTAATCGATTTACATCATTTACTTTCAAGTTCATCGGTCAAGACTACTTTCATCGTGGATTGCCATCAAGGACAACACATGTCATCGCCGCATGTCTTCATCTTCATTCAAAGGAGTCACCAAGGACAACACTCCCGCATCATATTTCCAATCTCTCCCTTTGACTGATGGCAACCATGATGGTGTTTGGTTACTACATCGTATAGGTATATTAAGAATATGAATAGCATTCATATTATCTTCTCCATCTTGACACCATTCTTTCAGGCATTCAAACACCATGTCACTTCCTCCCTTTGACACTATAAAGGGCGGATCAAAACCAACACACTCTCCCCCTTTTCTTCATGAGGAAGAAGCCATCTCCGCGTATCCGATATAAACAAGTACAAGCTCCCCGAGTTCATTCTAAATCTTCAACATATTTTTCAATGAAGTACATGACTCTATGATCTTCCTATCACCAAGATCTCATACTTACATCAGATATCCAATCAAGTGATTTTGCAGTATATCTTCAAGTACCCAACCAAGTGGGGTTTACATTTCAACTCAATCATCAAACGAAGGGTTTACAAATTTGACTCGCCTACCCAATCATGGCTACAAAATTGACAAGTCCTTACATGACTCGAAAACATTACAATATTACATCAAGATCTCAACAAGACCTTTCATCACCACAAATATGACCATTTAAGACCACATCTAAAAGTCCTACAGGCAGAGAACATACTGTAATCCATCATAATGCCAACAATGCATTATACTTTGCAAGGCTAGGGCCTCTAAAATGTGCATCCGAACATCCTCTCCATATGACTAAGGCTCCCCAGTTAGTGCATCCCGAACACTTTCACCAACAAATCATCAAGGCATCTTTATCAAAATTATTTAAATAGAATTGAAATAGAACTGAACACCACCAGAGATACCAAACAAGATTTGTGATACTGGCAAAGATCAAGTAACAAGCAAAGAGAGCCGACTCCAAACAGTAGCCCTGTCGCCAATCGACATACGCTGCCAGGATGAAACTCGCGTATACTTGATCAGGTTTCAGAAACCCGCGCATCACGTTACCATCTTCTATATCTTTGACTGTGATCTGATCCGTGAGGAAAAGATGTTGTTCGCCTTCTTCTCGCATATCTGACCGCTTCCCCGGACTACGCGGATAAGATAGAACAGTAGCGGTGTCTTCAAGCGTCATCCAATGCATGTAGCATAAGCACATTAGTAACCAAGTATTCATATTCCGTGCAGCATTAATACATTCTTTCCAAGAGAGATTATCATACCGGTAATATCAAATATAAAAGGAAGCAATCATCCATGTGGGCCAATATCACCATGATCTTCAAGATTTAACATGAAGTAACATAGAAAAGATCTCAACCATAGTAACAAACTCGCATGATCTATTCTTATTTCAATCAAACACATCCAACTCATCCATGTGTGAGCACAAAAGATACTTATCAAGAACTGTGGCTCAAAATCTCACCATGTACCAAGTCATCATCATTTGAGCATGAGTATCACAAAAACCAAATAATAAGCAAATATATTGCCAATAATGCAATCATTAGTATTCAACTCGCTACTCCCCGACCAAAGGTTCTTCTCTAACTTGAACACGTTCTCATCACAAGTCATCAACACCTCGATGGGCTGCCCTTATCTCCGACCTGACTTTCATCTCAACAACAGCAGCCTTCATCAACAAGCAACCAGACTCATCCATGCAATCTTCTGTCATAAGAACCATGTATCATATCATCATTATTTAGAACTGAGAAACTAAGTCGACACAGAGTCAATAATACAATTATTATCAACGATCGATGTCTCTGAACCTCCAGCTCCGCATCTTCACTAGCATATAAATTTTATCATCAATGCATACGTCGATCAAGCTTCGATGAAACTGGGCGTGGCACGACTTTGTTAATAAAACGAACCCGCGTATGGAAAGTGAAGTATAGAAAATTTTCATCTTTTCATTTCCTCTTGAGTTTGTACTTTAGGTATCCTTCCAGCATCGCGATGCACTGGCCGAAGTAAACATAACCGCCGAATAATCAAATCAACCATGAGAGTCATCATGCATTGCTCCCCGTGATCATACATTACTAAAACCATATGTATCCTACATCATTCTCAATAATAAGAAAAGTCACTAAGTTTAAGGATCATGAGTCGAATTCCTTTTCACGTTTCTCGATTTACCCTCCCATCTTTTTCCAGCATTTGTTTCGAGCTTTCCAATCGTGTTTCGAGAATTGTCCACTTTCCCGCATCCGTTCATCCCGCATTCTTTTTCTACATGTCCATATTTGTTATATAGACACATCTCATGGGCGCAGAAATAAATAGTAAACGTTACTTATATTTCTATTCTTCCTCCTTTTTTACACCGCTTTTATGTCCATACTTTACATGAAAACAATATCCCTTGAATAAACCGAGTACCTTCGAGCAGAATCGTTTGTTTGAGGCCGAAATGATTTGCCCCCGCACTGGCTGCAACATGCCCATGGTTTGTGACATTTGGAAGATTCAACATTGGCTGAATGATTTCTTTGAGATTTCATCAGTCATAGATTGACCTTTGCTTTCTTCAACTCTTCAAAGTTTTGCATTGACTTCTTTGAATCTTTAGCACTTCCTTGTGAACTAGATTCTCCTTTACCGCCATGAAAAACCAAGACCAATTTTGATAGAAGGAGACCTTGATTATTAAGAATATTATCCAGAATCTTAGCCATCTTTGAAACCCCTAAAAGTCTAACCTTTCTTCTAATTTACCTTTGAGAGTGTTTACTCTCAACTTCAAGTCTGACATTGCTTTGTCATGCTTTCTTTTCCTTCTTCCATAATTTACTTGATACATCTGATTGGAATCTCTTTCTTCAACCTTTTTCTCTTGTTCTTCAAAAAAGTTTCAAATATTCTTCATTCTTCTGTTTGTTTCGAGATCACTTTCGCAGAGATGACTTCGTCCAAGTTCTTCATTCTTGTTGTTGGATATTATCGGTCTTCTTTGAGAGAGATGTTGACTTCTTGTACTTTCAAAGTCTTTCATTCTTCTTGTTTGAACTTCCGCATCCTTGAGGGAGACGCATTTCGGTCAAGTCTTAATTCTTCTTGTTTGATTCTTCAAGATCTGTCGTAGAAGTTCTTTCATGTTCCTTGTATGATTCTCACCATGTACATGATTTTTGCTCCAAAATATTTTTCTATTTGATCTTACCATCTTATTTATGAGATGTTTTTCTCGTCTAAGTCCTTTACATTGATTTGGTTAAGAATGGTCACATACAACCTTGAGTTACTTGTCGTATCCTGTTCTTTCATTCTAGAGATTAGTCCTTTGGAGATAGAATCGTTTTTTGCAGATCAGTTGATCTTCAACTTTGATCTCAACTTCTTCTAGATCCATGACATTGCTTTGACCATTCTACCATTGCATGGTGTTGAATCAATAACATTTGTACACTGTTGTATCTCTTCATTTTCTCCCCGCACATGTTTTCTAACTTTCTTCATTTCAAGTTGGCCTTTCTTTCTGCTTCTTTGCCATGAGCATCAGAGAGTCATTTAAACTGATCCACATCATTACTCACTATCATAACCCCCTTGCATATACAAGCTAAGTAAAATATACAGTCAATTCATCATTAATTCTGCTTTCCATTTCCTCTAATTCTAATATATGATTTCGAGGCATCTCTTTCTTGAGTAACTTTCTTCTTTTGTTTCTTTCCCATTGCCACGCACCTTGCCACTCTGCGCCTGTATGACCTCCTCTCGATACCACCATGGGGAAAATACCGAGAGGGGGGGGGGACCCACATACCGCATACTCAAAACTTTTTAATTTTTCATTCCTTTAAAAACCACACGCTACTTTCTTTGGGTAAACTTGTGATAAAGGCGAGATATCTTTCTTGCAACTCGTATACGTAGATCTAATTATGTCATTAGTTCTTTTCTTATATCATTCCATTATTCATTCAATTATGTCTGAACAAACAAGAAACATGCAAAAGAAGAACAGAATAAACCATCAACAAAGTATCACACATGAGTACCTAGATTTTTAGGTGGAAACCTAAGCTGGAGGAAAACCACCGCCGCAATGTCTTCTACCTTCAATATTTACGCAGTAGAGAAAACATCTTACAACATAGCTATGTGTGCATCTCTACCAAGACACAGCACCACCATTGCTTACTCACCTCTGAAGGGAGCTAATAATTCTCTCGACTGCTAATGCTCTCCTGAAGGGAGTTACTATCACTCCTCCTATGTCTTCGTTTACTCAAATTTCACCGGAAGGGAGCACACCCCCATCTCATTTACTGCCTCTTGTCTGAAGGGAGCTACAACCCCGACCGAAGGCTACAACCCTCACACTTCTATGACTCACGTTTCCATCAATTTTCACACCGGGATTCAACACCAAAAAGAGCTCAACTCTAGCCACGTTGTCAGAGCTGGATCTGACCTCTCCATACGTGCTACTAGCCATACATCAACAACAGAGAGTTAAAATGAAAGGTATCAGACTGATTTATACCCCATGCTTCATCAACCCTGTTTGCATACTAAGTTTCCCTTTCACTGATACCAAGATATACGCTTTCCGTTTTTATATAAATCCAGAGATATTTCGTTAAAGCGTAGTTAATTTTATTATGATAATGACTTTCTCTGGGCCGGCTGCATATATACTGCTTCTCTGAAGTTAACCAGTGTATAGGTCTCTAACCATTATAGGCGCATACTTCTCTCGTATCAGATATTCAGTCAGATTAATTTTTATCTAGATAGACTGTCTACTATCTAAATCTAAGGCCTTCCATAAATAGATCAACGAATGCAGTAAACAGGATCTGAATGTTCACTTCATCATTTCTTCATAGGTGCATATTTGTTCAAGTCTATCATTCTGACTGACTTCTTCCATTGGATCTACTTGGAAAGTAATTATTTCAGCTTAGACATCTTTTGTACTCATGATTTCTGTTGAATTTCTCTTCCTTATAACGGGTTTGCCTTTTTAATGGCAGAACCAAAACAATACCATGAACCCAAACCATTACTTTACATTGTACTGGACGGGGTCAATTAGGCGGATCATTACCCAATACAATGGATCAATACCATGGTGGTTACCCCTGGTTTTGCACTTTTTGAGTGCTTTTGCCCATACGCGACTTGAAACATTCTTTCCCGCGTGCATACGCGACTTCTCCTAGGCAAATCTGCGTATGCCTTGAAACATACTCTTTTCATCATGGATTTAATACATGCTAAGTTCCTTTCTTCATTTCCTTCTATACACACTGTAGATACATCATATTTTCTTCATCAAGAACATATTCTCTCAAGCACAACTTCATCAAGTAAGTTGTCATCATCTTCATCAAGAGGATTTCCATTTAAGGACAACACTCGGCATAAGCAACAACGAGCATCATATCATCGGTTACATCATTACCAAGTTCATCGGTCAAGACTATCTTCATCGGTGGATTGCCTGGGATAACACATGTCATCGATGCCGCATGTCTTCATCTTCATTCAGTGGGTTGCCATCAAGGACAACACTCTGCATCATATTTCCAACATGGATCACTTCAATAAGCCACTTCCCTTGTGCAGATCCATCTTATTACAACATACATACACATGGCCGACTACTCTCACGACAGGGACGCAGGCCTCCAAATCTGATCACCCAAAACACCACCGTAGCTAGGTTGGCTGTGGGATTCTGCTGCGTAGGCTCATGATCTATGCACAATACAAGGGAAAATGTACGTGGAATATGTAGACATGTTTATTACAATTTCATATGCCACCAAATTTCAACAGGTAGCTCCTTACTTATGACGTTGGGAAATTTTAAAGGTGTCTTTCAGCCAACGCTCCATACGTAGCATATACAGTCCAGTCCACATGCTCAAATAATAATTAACAACGCAAAATTGCACCTACAACGATTGATAACAGGACGCTGGTAGTCCTCACGACCTCACACACGTAATGAAACAATCCCATGGTTCTGCAACTAACTCAACCTTACTAGACATGTATCATTGCTCTGATACCACATGATACAAATTAAATAACTCAGAAACATATTGCAGAAAACATAGATACAAAATCTAGACAAAATATTGGCGGAAAAGGCAGAAGCCTCATAGCTTCCTCATGTAATCTCTCTTATTAAAAGAATTTAATTTACAATTTAAATAGATGAGAGAAGATATTCCGTGCTATCTTAGAATCTTTTGGTTGAGATAATTTCTCACCAAAAACCCACCAAAATAGGAGTTCCTAAACAAACTCCAACATTTGAGGAACAACCCAACAACCCAGGAATTAGGCACATATTCCTAACTAGGAATATTTAATTAATTAATTTATTATTTTGGATTTATTATTGTTATTTTAGAGAGGCTAAAACTCTATCATTTCCCCTTGCATTTTCCATTCGTAAAAGGAAATCCATGAACTTGTGAGCTCCATACATTCTTTCCACTGGGAGGAAAGAAAAACATTTTCTTCTATAGAAGTGTCGAGATCATTTTTTATTGGAATTTGGAGGAATGAATATATCCCAATTTAGAATTCTTTTTATCCATACAGTATTGACTAAGTAGTTTGGGAATCCTTCCATTATGGTGAAAAAATTAAACATTTCCGGTTTGGATGGTTTCTTACAATTTGGTGGGATAGGATTTTGGAATCTGCAAGAAGGAATAATATTATCCATTTGTTCTAGATATCCTAATTCGTATCTATGCATTCCCCAGAGCTTCTCCAGTTCTAGGGTTGTAATTTTCATGTATAATAAAGTCAGTAATTTTTTAGAATTACAAAGGACTGAAAAGCATGACATCTAAATTCCAAATCTTGAAAATGTAATACTTGGGATAGCTCAAAAAACTCAGGATGAAAACAATTTACAAATGTATAAGGAGAAATATCTGGAGATAAATTATTTACAGAGAAGCGTGAGGGTTCAATAACGGATTTTAGACACTAAGCTGGAATGGTAGATGTTACACCAATTTTTGGTCCTCTAACCTATTACTATCAGATGGACCAAAGTACACCATGCAAGACCAATTTTACCCTAAGTAAAATTTCTTTCACTCTGAAAAATAACTTAGTTATCCATAATTTATTAAGTTGTTTATGGTCTAAATAGGAAACCCCATGAGGAAATATTGAATAAATCCACAGTTGTTTGATTTTCCTCAAGGAATAATTAGTTAAACATCGGTTTAATTAACATTCCTAGTCATATTTAACCCAAAACAGGAAAATTAATTAGATAAATCATTATTTATCTTATTATTTTCTAGGAATAATTATTTAAACCTTATTTAAATAATATTCCTTGTTAAATTTGAATAAATAATTTATAAATAATTGAATAAATCATTATTTATTTAATTATTACTCAATCACATCCTTAAAATAATAAATAAATCATTTATTTATTTATTATTTACAAATAAAGGGATTTCACCAAATTCAAATTATTTTTCCCTCCAACAAATATAATAAAATATTCCATAAAAGTTGGATCTAGATTCGGTTAATAATATTTTAACTATGCACCAATATCTAGACAAACTCAATATTTTGTTATAAATAGAAGGGTTTTTCCATTCACTCACTACCTTTTGTTGCCTAAAGGTCACTCTAGATCTATACTTTTGGTCTGACTTTGATCCTCCATCACTGTCATATTTTGCTACCATTTTTTCTTGTGAGCTCCATTTGAGTTCCATTTTTTTCTGGGTTTTCTACACCATCAAGAGAGAGAGATCTTAGATCTGAAGTGCTGAGGACTTATAAGAACCCATGCCATTGAGGGGGACTGGTAACATCTTTCTATGTTCCCTTCTGAGGTGTTAAAAAAAAAAAATCTTTAAAAAAATTATTGTCTTTTCTATTGGATGCATGGAGCAACTCTTGCTTTTATCTACTGTTTAATGTCTTTTACTGCATAGATCTAGATTTTGTAGAATTTATCTTGGTCAACTAAATGCAGATCTAAAGAAATTGGCAGCCATCTTTGATGTTATGGTTGTTTGTTATGCACAGCTAAAGTTAACTTTTTTCATATGCTTGCAATTAGAATTCATCTTAACAACTAGCGACTCCACAAGGGTTTATGATTACAACCTCTGTCGCTTTTCAGATCCCTGGATGAATAACAGCTTCAAATCCTAGGATTTTTCTTTAGCTTCTTGTTTTTATTTTCTTGATGTTATTTTTAACCTATAAAACCCTAAAACAGTAAAAATTCTAACTTCCGTGTGTTTCCAGACCTACTGTGCAGGTTACAGGTATCAACCGCAGTTGAGACGACAGTTTTTTCTGAAACCTGCTCCGTAGAGTGCTGGAAGTGCAGGTCACACTTTTTGAGCCAAAACCTGTGACCTGAACCTCGAGGACATAGAAAACAGCCCCAAACCTGCAACCTATGCAGAAATCAGGTAAGAAACTGTGACCTGTACTTTTTGCGGGATTTTTTCTGAGATTTTAGTGGGTTTGTCTGGGCCTCTGTTCAGGGTTTTGTGACTTTCGTCTCTGCCTGTTTTGGACTTTTACTTGCTCTTTTTTACTCGTCAAATTGGGAACCTAGCCCCCTAGGGATTCAGTAAGCTTCCACCTTTCTAGGAGGAAGTTAGCTAAAGCAAGTTGTTTGAAATTTCAGTGTGTTCAACCATTTTTCAGATCTGATCCTGTACCTTCATATCCATTTTAGATTGGTTATTTATCCATCCAAAACACCTCTTTTCAGTGTTTTTTGGTCCTCCTTTAGGGTTCCTTCCGTTTACCTTTCGGTTGTAGCCTTTCGCCACCTCATTTGCAGCACTTTTCCCTATGGTTTTTTGTTGTTTTCTACACCTATTTCCAGCAGATCTATCCTTTAGATCATTGTCCCTCGTGAATTTAGATCCATTGGCTATTTTTGTGTGTTTTGAATATATTTTTTCCCACCCACAAACTAGTTGTTGAGAAGCCCGCCTCCTTGGGTTTAGATTAATGCATATTTAGTTGTTTATTTTCTATTATATTCAGTTTAGTTTACTATTATCTGCAGATTTATTTACAGTTATACATCACACTTTTTTTTTATCTACAAACTTTTGGGTTTAAAAATTAAAATTAACACACTTAACACACACAGCCTAAGTGAAGAAGTTCCTGGTTAACACTACCAGGCAAAGACTATAACATTGTAATCATTTGATCTTGCACCTCTCTACCCTTGTTTCAACATTGTAATCATTAGATCCTGCACCTCCTTGCCCTTGTTGGTCTCTCTTCCTTTTGTGATCCGTGTTTGTTCTTTCATCATTGTTCCCCCAAGGAATTTTTCCCGAAGACTTCTTGGCCTTCATCCTTAGTTTCTGTTAGGAATACTTACATTTTCGCGTAGGATTCGAGTTATTCCTCCACCGAGTCCTCATTCCGACTCCACTTCTGGTTCATTTGGTTCCCCTCCTGGTTCCATCCCCGATTCTCCCCATGTCTAGTTCAGGACCTAACGCTGGTAGTAGCCCCAGCCCTAATGCTGGGAATACTACTAGTGGGACCGCAAAAGGAACTATCCAGGCTGCTCCCTTGCTCCCCTATATGGCAGGCCTTAGCCTTTCCAATTTTAACAAGTTGATCAATGACCCCATATGCCATGATGGTGGTTGGCCTTCTATGCCAACCAAACTCCCTTCCAACATCCCCAAGTTTGAAGGCCTTGCTAGAGAAGATACTACAAATCATGTTTGATCTTTCCACATGTGGTGTTCGTCTAACTCTATCACCGACGACTCTATCCGTCTTTAGTTATTCCAATGTATGCTTACTAGAGAAGCTTCTAAGTGGTATGTTGACTAGGCCTCCTCCTCCCATACTAATTTTGCGACTCTTGCCCGGGCTTTTCTGTCTTACTTCCAGCTTCCCCTTCATTATGACACTTGTACCAAAATTTTGACCTCTTTGCGTCAATCGTCTGTGACCCACCTATCCGATCATGTCTAGGAATGGAAGAGAAGAAAGAGCCTATCTCGAGCCCCTACCTTCGAAAACCGTGTCTACATGGACTGGTTCCTTAGATCCCTTTTACCTACTATTAGCAAAGATGTCGCATCTCATTTCCTCAGACCGAAGAAGCTACTCTCCAGATTTCGTTAAAATATGACCTAATCTACGCATAGTCTAGTTATGTTTATATCATCTTACCTGATCTCCCTAGACCCGGTGGTGCCAATGCACTGGGGGCATCCAATGCCGCTGATGGTATCGTTGAAGCCCTTTCTCATCTATATACTCATGCTCCCATAGTTTATGGTTTGCCTCAGGGAGGGGCCAGCTCCTCCAGCACTTTTCCCCCTCTCGGTAGCATGTATCCAGGATACGACATGCCTCCTCCTTTTGCCCAACCTGTTTACCACAATGTTTACCAACCTCCTTGTTATCTGTATCCATAGCCTAGTGCTCCAGATCCTCTAGCATTAGCACCCCCACCTCCCTTGCCTTCTTAACCCATGCAACAACAGCCACCACCCCTTTAGGGGAAGGTGTATGCACAGTAGGGCACGAATAATCCTCCTAATTCCAAAAACAAGAGGAAAGGCACCCAAAATTAATCTTATCCCAGTAATCCAAGACCTAATCCCCAAGGGAATTCACCTAACACTGCTAACCAGCAACAGGGCACTCAGCTCAAGTAGGACTGGCCTATTTGCACGAATAAGCCTTATTCTTGTTGCGATGTCTATGGTCATTACAACCACAATTGTCCTATTTTATCACAATTGTGTCATATGTGGGAGACTAAAGTAGCATCGCGAGGACAACAAGCCTCCCCTTCGGTTCCTCCCAATGCTGTACCCATCCAGCCAGCTGTGCTTACCAATCCTTTCCCTCAGTAAGGATTCGTGGCTACCCAACCACCAGAAGGTGAGGTGGCCACTCAACCTCCTCCATCTAGTACCTCTTATTACCATATTCTCATGATGAAATCTGATCAGCCCATTACCATTGACCTCAACCTTCAGACTCGGTCCCATTAGTACAACAAGCCTCTCGCTACGTCGGCCCCTGATCCCCCTTATTTAGGTTGCACATAGCCTCTTTCAACAACTAGTCATCCTTTCTAGATCCCTCAACCTAAGGCAGAGGCTCATACCAAGATCCCCAAGGGACCATTACACCAAAATGTTGCTTCTGGAAAAGATGCCCATTTTTATAGTATAGTAGATGATTTGGCACAATCTCATGCTTCCATCTCAATGCTGGAACTCCTCCAGTTGTGCCCTTCACAACGAAAATCTCTGCTAACTACCATGGGAATTGTGGATCCTTCAGATGATAGTTTGATCATCATCGATGTTGACTAGTTAGAACATCCCCCCTTACCTGCTTCCATCACCTTCCAAATTCCCGTCAAGATCCGAAATGCCAACATCTCCTGTTGTATCGTTGATGAGGGGGAATCCACCCGTGTGATGTATGATTATGTTTGGAAGAAACTTGGATCACCTTAGTTGGCCCCTTCCACTATCACGCTTCGAGCATGGGATGGCCACTCTTCCCAGCCCATTGGCATGTTCCGCAATTGTCCTATTACTCTTGCGGGCAAGACTGTTTGCATTGACGTAGAAGTCATTGATGCCCCCTTATATTACAACATTATATTGGGTCATAGCTACACCTATGTGATGTTTGTTTTCCCATATGTGGTCCACTACAAGATGTCCTTTCCTCATAACAGAAATATAGTCACCATTGACTAGTTGACATATTACGAGCCAAAGACTCAGACCTCCCCTGAGTCCATCATCTCTTCAGTTTCCAATAAGAAAATCGTCGAACCTTTAACTAGTGTCTCATTTGGAGTCTAAAAATACTCCTATTTGCTTGGGTATTTCCCTATTCTTCCTCCTCCTATCTCTGATCCCAGCTTGTCAAATGTTTGCATGATGCAAGAATCTCGGGCTTCCCTGAAGTGGCTCGCTTCGACTAGTCAATAGCCTTGCCCTTCGCAACCTACTCCTAGCCTTTCGACCCAGGCTTCAGGACCCCCTCCTCAAGGCCCCTCATCTGCAACTGGTATCCATGAGCCTCTCTACCCTCCTGGCACGGTTCCTCCTGGCCTTAGCCATCTCGGAGTTGTCTTGTGTGGCCATTACCCCTCCGGTCAGATACTGTTCCTAGCTCCCCCTTCTGGAGTGTTTTCGGTCCCTGTTATGGCTACCCTATCCCTTCGTAACCTAACCCTGGGGATCTCAGTTTGGTATATTGATCCCCCAGCTGCTACCCTGCTTAGTCAACCCAAACATTTTTTTTCTTTGACCCTAGTTCAACTAGTCCCTATGACCCCTCCCTCTGCTACCATGCCTTGGCCACCTCAACAAGAACCTCCTCTTCTTGCGACAGCTCTGGGTGAAGGGGGAAAAGATCACAAGAAGGCATCTAAAGAAAAGGTTGCCCCAACCAACCCTTCTCCTTCTTAGCCTGCAAAGCGTACCCCCCCCGTGTGCTTTGTGTGATGTTTTCGGTCATGCCACCCATCATTGTCCTAAATTTCCTCGTATCAAGCCCATGGTTAAAGTTGCGTTCCCTGAGTCTATGGTCCCTGAAGCCTCTGTTTCTTCCTCAACTACAGCCAAGAACCTTAAGACTATTTACCCCAACCCACCTTGTGCTTTGTGTGATCTCCATGGCCATTATACCCATAGTTGTCCCTGCCTCATGCATTACCGCGCCTCTTTGGAGGTAGTTTGGAGTTCGAGATTGAACAAAAACAGTCCGCCTTTCCCATCCTTGCGCAGTATGCTTCAGGCCAGCTTGAGGGTTTACCCAATCCCATTGACATTCCCCCTCCTAATGTCAAGATGATAGAGCCTGCAGCCACCATCCTGTACCTATCATCATTCATGAGATCCAAGGTGGAAGCTCCCTCTAAGACTTCCCCTTTTGTTTTTATTGACCCCCCTTCAATTATCACCCTGGGCTCAACATCAGTGGATCCCTTATCTACTTGTTCTTCTGTCACCCCCTGTGATGATGCGCATGTGAACATCTCTTCTCATGATGATGAGTCAGGTACCTTCGCCGCGTCATGTAGTCTTTCTTCCACCAGTCACCCCATCTTCTCTTATGATGATGACATTATGGAAGAAATCACCATCCCTGACTTTATCTATCCCCCCTTACATCGAAACCATGCATTCAAACCACATACACCTTGTGGCCATTACATTGACACCTAATTTTTGGGTAAGGGGGCACCCATATTTGAGAGACCAGGAGAAGAAATTCTCCATAACTATCCTACTATATCTGGTTGTGTCGACTCTAGTACCCTTATTATTCCCCATTTATAAGAACCCCTAGAGTCCCATATCACTTAAGATAACTCTAGGGATGATACCCCTCATCATTCCTTCATTTTACATCAGCAACCCAGTCCCCTAGACATTATTGTTGACCAACATGTGGGTTTTCTAGGGGATCACCAGTTCATTATCTCCAAATCCTCTCTTTTGGATAGTGACACCATGTATGCCAACCCAAAAAATTAAGTCCATTTGCTTCATATATGCAGTACCAAAAGAGATTGGTAATCCTCCATTCCCTTTCTCAAACTACATAACCATAACGAAAACAAATGGTGCAGCTTATCATTAATGTGTTTAGATTCCCCCTTTCTAAATACATTTTGGCATGACCATAACATGCTTGGGGGCACCTATGCGCCTCAAACATAAAATCCTAGCTCTTAGCCAAAAATAACACTGAAAACCATTTTCTCTGACAAGTTGCACTTTTTAGGTCATTTCCTGGGACAGGTCGCAGTTTTCTGCCCAACACCTTCTACCCAGGTCATAGAATAGACCCCAAAAAGTGAGACGTAGCATGTTCATGAGCTCTGGGTGCCTAAATTGAAATTTTGATTCCCTTAATGAAAGAGTAGGGTTAGGCCTCTTACCTGCAACTAACGGAACTCGATTCCAATAGTCGGTTTGTCCGCTACGATCACCGCAATATTTAGGGCCTTTTCTCCTCTCTACATTCACCACAACTACACTTGCAAATGAGTGAATTCAGAGGAAAAATTCCTTATTAAAAGAGAAACCCTAGATTTTTCTTTCGCCCGCTATGGCCAAACTATAGCTCAGTTTTACAAACCGTCCATACTGTTGGAAAGCTCTCATTGAGCTCTCAAATGGGTATCCTTTGGTTTTTTGTTATTTGATACTTCACCTCGACACATTTTTTCCAATAAGAGTCACTTAACCACCCCTCAAAATCGAATTTCTTCACTTGCAACATTTGTACTTAGGGCACCAATTTTCCTCCATACTTGTCCATGCTCATGTCAACTTTCATCGTGAGTAACCATCTTGTAATCATGTCTTTATGGTCCCCACTAGACCTTTTCTGCATGGCAGCATCATCGAGTCGCCCTTGTGAAGAGCATCCAAGTTGAGTCATCATCGCATCCATGGAGTCTATCCCGAGTCCCTTTGTATCCTGCAATAGTCCTCCATCTTTCTTTGCTTGGTTCCTCTCCCCTGTCACACATTATGGCCTTCAGTCCTACTATCCCCTCTCCCCTTTGATATTATGTCAGTTTCTGCCAGGTCATCCATGCCTTTCATGCTCTAATAAGGGAAGTCGTCAGCGCACTAATCAGTACCCCCCATTCCATCATAATCCCTGGTGTCAGTCTATTAGTCACTCTACTATTTTATCACGTGCCTTAGTTGGGGATCCCTTATTGCATCACCTATGGTGGAACTCCTTCTATCGACATCAACTCATTCATTCCAAAAGATAGGTCTAAAGGGTAGTGTATCTTGGTTCCAGCTTCCACTCTTTTTCGGTGCCTCGAATCAAGCAAAGGGATCCCTTATTTCCCTTTGACTTGATTATTTCTCAGCTTGTGCTCTGTACGACATGATCGAGATCCATATAGTTGATGGTTTAGTGATGCAGCAGATTGTACCGGTGATCCCCGGGTGTGTGTGAGACATTTCAGACCTCAAGAGAGGGTGGCCCTTCAGGCAGCCCCGCACATGCCTGGATGACCTCTTAATTACAACCTTCGATGCAGCTCCAAAGATTTGATGGTTTCGGCCTCAATCGCGTGCAACATTTTTTAGTTTGCATGTATCATTCAGATTTTCAAAGCCCTTTTCTGTTTACAGGGCCTCTTTGGTTGAACTTATATCTCATGTACTGAGATATTATTGTATAAGTCCTTCCTATTATCCCAGGCACAGTATGTATGTGGGATCCATTATCATTTTTTTATCTGGCTCATGTTCATGCTAACATGTACTATATAGTTCAGTCCCTTATTTACTGGACGCATTAATCTTTGTACTTTGTCTCGGCGGGCATAGGTATGCCTCCCCCGCCTCTTCTATCACAGGTAATCACTCATAAAAGAGACTTGTCGCACTTGTAAGTCTCACCTCCTCAGTGTCTTGTCCTCTAGCACTTTGGTCTACCTTATATTTCTCTCTCTCTGACTTCTCCTTCGGTGTCTAGTGATTGAGTTCTTACAACGTACTTCGGTCATACGATTAGCTCCTAATGTAGGGGGCCAATAGGGGAATACGGCCCCATAATTTTTGGTCATCTAACCCTTTTCCTTGATGGGACCATTTTTACATGTAATACCAATTTTACCCTAAGTAAAATTGCTTTCACTATGAAAATTAACTTAGTAATCCGTAATTTATTAAGTTGTTTATGGTCCTAGCAAAACCCCTTGCAGAAATATTGAATAAATCCACATTTGTTTGATTTTCCTCAAGGAATAATTAGTTAAAAAATAGTTTAATTAATATTCCTGGTCATATTTAACCCAAAACAAGAAAATTAATTAGATAAATTATTATTTATCTTATTATTTTCTAGGAATAATTATTTAAACCTTATTTAAATAATATTCCTTGTTAAATTTGACTAAATCATTTATAAATATTTGAATAAATCATTATTTATTTAATTATTACTCAACCACATCCTTAAAATAATAAATAAATCATTTATTTATTTATTATTTACAAATAAAGGGATTTGACCAAATTCAAATTCTTTTTCCCTCCAACAAATATAATAAAATATTTCATAAAAGTTGGATCTAGATTTCGTTAATAATATTTTAATTATGCACCAATATGTAGACTAACTCAATATTTTGTTATAAATAGAAGGGTTTTTCCATTCACTCACTATGTTTTGTTTCCTAAAGATCACTCTGGATCTATACTTCTGACTTTGATCCTCCATCATTGTCATATTTTGCTACCATTTTTTCTTATGAGCTCCCTTTGAGTTCCATTTTTGTCTGGGTTTTCTACACCATGAAGAGAGAGAGATATTAGATATAAAGTGCTGAAGACTTACAAGAACCCATCCCATTGAGGAATATTGGTAACATCTTTCTATGTTCCCTTCCCAAGTGTCAAAAAATACAAAAAATTATTTAAAAATATTCTTGTCTTGTCTATTGGATGCATGGAGAAACTCTTGCTTTTATTTACTACTTAATGTATTTTACTGCATAGATCTAGATTTTGTAGCATTTATCTTGGTCAACTAACTGCAGATCTAAATAAATTGGCAGCCATATTTGATGTTAGGGTTGTTTTTTATGCACAATTAAAGTGGAATTATTTCATACACTTGCGATTAGAATTCATCCTAACAGTAGACCTTATATGGAATGAAAATATGGTTGTGGAAGGTCCTTCTTGAATTTGTGTTGATGTAATGTTCTGAATCTTGGGATTTCCTGGAAAATTTACTACCCAGTTTTCAGGAACATTACATCAGAGAAAATTGTCATTCCCTAGAATATCTAGATTCCAACTCAGCGTCTAAAAGTCTCTATTGAAGCCACGCGCTTCACTATAAATAATTTATCTCCAGATATTGTTCCTTCTACATATGTAAATTTTTTTCATCTTGAGTTTATTGGGCTAGCCCAAGTATTACATTTTCAAGATTTGGAAGTTAGATGTCCTTCTTGTCAATCCATTGCAAGTCTAAAAACTTTTGATAAATTTATTATACATGAAAATCACAACCCTAGAACTGGAGAAGCTCCATCTACTATTTTTTCAAGTTCCTATACAAATCCTAAATGAAATGATATATCTTTTCCCCATGAATCAGTGATGATGATACATGCATTACCATCATTAGAAAACGAAGATCCATAACTTACTGAAATTTTCAGTAAAATGATACCCCTAGGAATGCCTAGATATGAATTAGGATATGTGGAACAAATAGATAATCTTAGTCCTTATTGCAGATTCCAAAATCCTATCCCCACTGGATTGTAAGAAACCACCTAATCTAGAAATGTTTAAGCTTTTCTGCATAATGGAAAGATGCCCAAACTACTCATTCAATACTGAATGGATAAAAATAATCCTAAATTGGGATCTATTCAATCATCCAGATTCCAAAAAATTCAATTTGGACTCTTCTGCAGAAGAAAAACTTTTTCATTCCTCCCACTAGAAAGAATATATGGAGCTCACAAGTTCATGGATTTCCTTTTACAAATGGAAAAGGCAAGGGGAAATGATAGAGATCTAAATGGAAGATGCGTAATCTTCCTATGAAAAACATAGTAGGACAACCTATGATGGTAGCAAGATTGAAACAAAGACTACTTTTCCTCCTTATAAAGGAATCACACTTGAAGAATCAAGAAAAGTTGCCAAATCGGTCTCTTTAGTCATAGCAGATAAAATGGCCCTAGGAATTGATGGAATAATCTAGAGGGTAAGTGAGAAAATAAACTAGACTAATACTGCATTAAAAGGTCTTGAAATTAATTTTTCAACTACTAGTGGACAATACGAACAATTTTATTCACTTCAAGTAACTATAAATCATGTAAATAAGGAATTCAATGATTTACACTTTTTAGTTTTAGACTTTGGAAAATTTGGTAGAGAATCCAAAGAAAATACAAAAAAATTGAGAAAAGCATTGATTTGGGTTTCCAAATGACTCAAGATATGATACAGGAGTTGTTTGGACATTTTGGAAAATTATCAATATCTGAAAAAGACAAATACATTCCCAATTTAATGCTTTGTAGTCATCAAATACCCATCCACCATGCTGGAAAAACAATTCAAAAATTTTCCTTTCTGTTCGCCAAATAAAAAGCTGATAAACCTAAATTGTCTAAGCCACAACTATTTCTCATTTATGAGCCTCCACAAAGCCAATTCACTAGATATCCAATACCAGATCTAAGTGGAAATGGTTAAATTCGAGAAACTCAAGTCTTTCATCTTGATGCCCATAGAGAATGGAACATAAACAATTTATGTGCGGGACAAATCAGGCATATGATTGACCAAATGTACAAAGAATACAAATTAATGTGCATGAATGGGAAAAATGAGGTATATGCATGCAAAAAATCGATTCAATGCTTTGCAGGGACTCTTCATATATGGTGGGAAGTAGAGTCCTCCCCAACATTTGTTGACAAAATGGCTATTTAATTAGTCAAATATGAAGTCGAGGATATAGTACACAATGCATATGGAACCCACCAACACAACATGATTGGTGCATTAACTTCCATGATTATGAAACACTGGTGCAAGGCAGAAAATAAAATCTCAAATAAACATGCTATGGTGCTTATTTATCTCAAGTAAAAAAAAAAAATCACAATATGAAGATTTTCATAGAGATTGGGTACAAAGGATTTATGAAGTTAATGACTACTAAAATTTATTGTGGAAAAAAGTGTACCTTGTTTCACTCCCATCCAAATTAGTAGACTAAATCCATAATCAAGGTGTCTTCACAACCCCATATGAATCTCACACTTGGGGTGAAATATATTGCACCATTACAAAAGCTTTAGTTAGCCTGTGTATTAGCATGAAAGTCAATAGATATCTTCAAAAATGGTCTAAAGTTCCTGAAAACAAGTCTATTTGTAAAAAATATGAATTATCCATTGATGATCCAATTGCACTTAGAAAGAAAACCAAAAATATGTAAAAAAGAATAAAGAAAAATATAGGAAAAGCACAACAGACTCAAAAAACAAGGAAGACTTACAGAAAAGGTTACTACAGAACTATGCCCAGAAGCCACTATTATTCCCCAAAATATATACATCTCAAAACTTACAAAAAAGAAGCATGGGGCCAACTAACTTGTTGGCTATGTGGGAAACAAGGGCATACTACAAATAAATGTCCCAAGGAGAGGATTCTAAGAGAAACAGAGGCAACATATCCCAAGAATTGGCACAAAAGTATAAACAAGAAAAACACCCGAAAGAAGAAAAGAAACATGTTACACATATCCAATGGCTCAAATGTGGATCCATAAATCACATAATAGAAGGTTGCCCAAATATCCATTTAAGATAAGTAGTGCATTTAATGAGAAATTGTTGTTGTATTTCTACATAAACTTCTAGTTTTCTGATTATGATTCACCCATAGAACAAATCAATATACATGAATGTAATTGTACAAACTCTAAAAATTTCCATTGCAGTACTTCAGAGGAAGAAGACACATCAGATTCATAATCCATAGTTTTCCCACAAAAGGAAAAATCTGTATGGATCATACAGAGGATGAAGAAGAAAAAATTATAGCAGGAATCATAATTCTTGAAGAAGGAGAAATGAAACAAAATTTATTAGAAGCATTTTTAAAGAAAACGAAGGAAAAGCAAGGAATATCATCATCAAAATATATAAGTTCCAAGCCCCTTTTTGTTGACGCCTTTTTTGAAAAGAATACAAAGTCATTTCTACGAAGTCAACAACAGGCTAAGACAAGGACTTTTACTTTAGGGGAAGTAAGTCAAGAAATCTATTTGATAAAAAGAGAGCTCTCTAAACTAAAAGAAAAAATCCGTAGTCTGAAAAAGGGAAAAGGAAAAGTAGAAATATCTACACTTATGGAAAATCCCAACATAGAAATCTATGAGAAAAAACCAAAAGACTCTTTGGGGTTAAACAATAGGAAAATCATGGCAATTCAGTACCAACAACATCATGTACTGCTGAAAATTAAAATAGAATGCCAAAGTTTTACAATCAAAGTATTAATTGATTCAGACGGTGATCTGAATGTTTTGAATAAAAAAGTAATCCTAGTAAAACGCTGCAGTTTTGCACACAAGAAGTTCACAGGGCTTGGAGAACAAGAACTAAAGTATGAAATCCAAAAAGACACAATATGTTTCCAAGAATATTGCATGAATGTTTAGTTTTTTGTAGGAAATATACCCACAGATTGGATTTTGGGAAACATTTTTTTTAGCAACCATAGAACCACATGGTTATGCCCGACTAAAGGATGGTAAAGCATGATATATTATATTTGATCTAGATCAAAATGGATTCCTGTAGACGATAACCTTGCCATTCCTCTCCACTCCTAGAGTCTCTACTATGGTCGAGATGAGACATGAAGTCCAAAAATATTAAGAAAAACTAGGAGAGTTGAAAGAATTAAAAATTTTCCTAAGAATAGAAGATCAGCTCCAAATTTTGAAAGTAATCTAGAAGATTACATAATCAAGAATATAGAAAATTGTGCCAGAAAGATATTTACGAACTACTTAGAAGAGGACTTATCAGGGAATCTAGTAGCCCTTGGAACTGCCATGGATTCTATGTAAGCCAACATTATGAGCAAATTAGATGAGTCCCTAGACTTGTGATTAATTACAGATAATTGAACAATTTTCTAGTTGATGACACCTATCCAATTCCACTTAAAGGAAATCTCATTAAAATTGTTAAACACACACATGGTGTATGAAAGGAATAAACACACACATAGAAAGATAAGCATGAGATAATCATATTATTCACCATAGATGTACATTTATAATACAATGGTGTGACTCTTGGATTCATCTTCCAAGGTCACTTGGACTCCTTTGTGACTCTTTGCCTTCCACACCTACCCATAGAGGATTAGGTGTTCAAAATTCCCCCCCACCTTAATCCGAAGGGGTATGTGTAAGTCCAAGAAGAGAGTTGTAATAGAAATCTGCAAAATATGCATGGCAGCACTTAGGCTGAATCAACTCTCTAAAATGTTGGCATAAAGAAGTGATTTAAGGATGACCACCAACACTGGAACACAATGCTTATTGCAGTTCCCAGAACTCTTCCAAAACTGGAAAGAAGCTGAGGGCTTCTGCTAGAGGAATTGTCCCTCATATTTGAAAAGGGAGACCTTCAACCTAAAAGAAAGGAACTCTACAACCTGTGATGGTTTAAGGATGACCACCAACACTGGAATGCTTGATGAATTTCCTTGAACTCAACCAAAACTGGCAAGAAGATGAAGTCTTCTGCTAGAGGAAGTGTCTTGAAAGAGGAATAATATCAACCTCACATGGATGGTTTAAGGTTGTCCACCAACCAAAGGCATGCTCATGGGCTTCCGTGTCTCTGGCTACAACTCTGAATCTGGAATGATGAATTGTGGCTCAGGCTCGCTTGAACTGCTATGTCTCTGGCTACAACTCTGAATCTGGAATGAGATATTGTGGCTCAGGCTCGCTTGATGTGGCTTCGAAGCTTGTAGATGACCACCATTTCCCCCCCTGTCAGGTACAAGGTTAGATGATGGTGAAAACTCAACTACACGATTGTTTAATATTCTAGAACAAGTTTTGACATGTGACTTAAACATCTTATTGGCTACTGATGCCCGTTGCCAAGAAGCAATCCATCCAAGATGAATCTTTGTTCTTGTAGGAGGTTTGTTTCTGAAGCATTTGTGTGAAGAATGGGTATGTTGACCAAAGTGCATGGATGAAGATCAAAATAGTGATCTTTCATATGGCCAACTCGATCACAGTGTTGCCATTTTACAATCTGTTATTGTTGTTATGGAAGTTGAGCAGGATCTGGAACAATTGAATGTGAACTGTCATGAAGAATCTCGGCACTGAAATTTGATGGCCTTGGAGTAGTCTAGAATATGAAAGGACACATCCTTATCATATCAAAGACTAGTTCTGTTCTTGTTATGGAAAAGCTCTTCCCAAGGTCTGATGATGGGCTTGGGAAGTGAAAACTGAGCTGCTTCATCTGCATGTAAATCTGCTCTTGTACAAGGAACTAAATGTGAATCGACTGCAAATTTATATTCTTGCTGTTGATGAGAGTCCTTCTCAATGTTGTGAATATAAATAGGTTCAGAATGATGACTCTTTTGTTGAAGTTCATCTTGCTGAAGCTAAGACTCAAACTATAAAATCTCAATCTTGTCTTGTGCATCTTGCAAGCAAGTTTGAATATTAAAAAGATGATTCTTGCTCATTTTTACCATATCATGAACAGTGGAATGAATGAGGTTATGCAACAAATCTAATGCATCATTGATTTTATCCATTTTTTCAACAACTCAGGCTCAAGAAATAAAGGGTGTCGGCTTCAACAGATAATGCACCCATTTATAATGTGATTTAACTTACTTTCAAAAGAATACAAATGACTTCAAAGACCCTTTTCTTTCATGAACTTCCAATTATGGAATTCCAAAATAAAAAACTCTTATACTCAAATTATGGAGGACCTCAAGGTGTAGACTTGACCATCTGACCAGCAAGCAACAATGACTCACATCATAGAAGTGTTCAACAGTTTCTCAAAAACTAAAAGTCATACTTCAAACACTAGCTGAAACTATGAATTAAGAAGCAATGCAATGTCACTGCAAATATTTTGTAAATGTGCAACAAAAACCACTGTGAAATAACCCTTTAAGGCAGATGATTTCTCTCTTCTTCAAAGAACTGTTTTACATCAACAACTCTAATTCAACAAAAATATATTCACAAGCTTGGATGCTTCACTATCGATGAGCAGATGGTGTTGAAATTTCTATATTACTTCACAATAAATATGAAGGAGAATTCCAAAAAATCTTTGTGGCAAAGCTATAAGTGAATTTATGATGCCACTGTTGTTTTGAAAATAATGACCAATTTTCAACATTTGTCTTCACATTGTCAATCTTTTTAGAGAGTCACCCTTCTATACATGCCACAAATCTTGGTCATACAACACAAAATTCACTTTTCCACTATGTAGACAATCCATCTATCCATTTACCATCTCCTCTCTCTCTTCTTCTTCTATTGTTTTTTTTTTTCTTTTTTCTTTTTTTTGAAGGGAAATTTTTTTTTTGGGAAAAAAAGATGTATTATCTGGGGGAGGTGAAATTTGGGGGAGGTGAAATCTGGGGTAGGTGATTACTGGAAGAGGTGACTACTGGGGGAGGCCAATCTATAAAAAATAAAAAATAAAAATAAAAATAAAATAAAATTTATGGCCAAAAACCAAAAATTAAGTGAATGC
The DNA here is from genome assembly GCA_034641835.2 of Pinus albicaulis. Classification (NCBI taxonomy): domain Eukaryota; kingdom Viridiplantae; phylum Streptophyta; class Pinopsida; order Pinales; family Pinaceae; genus Pinus; species Pinus albicaulis. The sequence goes on from JAXQQM020075628.1 coordinate 42,696, forward strand.
AGAGAATCTGCAAATTCTTGGGGGGGGGGGGGGAGAACTGTGTACAAATAACAAAGAACAAGAGGGGAGTGGGTTGGAAAGGGAGTGAGGAGGAGTGGGTTGGGGAGGGTGTGAGGGCCGAGGGGAGGGAGGTTGTGAGGGAGTGTGAGCGGAGAGGGAGGTAGGTGCAAGGTGGATGGAAGAGGGAGGGGGTAGGTTGAAGGAGGGAGAGGGTCATAAAAGCAAAGGGGAGGGAAGGTCATGGAGGGAGAGGGCCGTAAGGGCCGAGGGGAGGATGGTCATAAGGGCCAGAGAATGGACGGAGGACAAGGGGGTGCGAAAGGGAGAGGGGTGCAGGACGGGTTGGGGAGGCGGGTTGGAGGGGCGAGAGGGGTGGGATGAGGGTCGAGTGAGTGAGAGAGCATTGGGAGGGCTGGGAGCGGAAGGGGATGGGTTGAGGGCTGTGTGAGGGGGCGGGGAGTGAGGTGTCGGGAGTGCTGTGTGAGGAGGTGGGTTGGGAGTGTGGTGAGCTGTAGGGGTGAGGGCCGTGAGGCCAAGGGTGAGTGTGATGTTGGGATCGGGCTGGGGAAGAGCAGAGTGAGGTGAGGGAGACATGGGATGGTGGCTTCCAAAATGTGCAGGAGCGAGAGATGACTATTGGGGAGAGGGGGCTGACGCAGCATGTGAGGAAGGCTGAGGGGGATGGGGATGGTGAGTGAGAGTGGAGTGAGCTTGCAGCTGGGGAGTGTGGGTTGGGTCGAGGGGTAAGGGCCAAAGGCTGAGGGCTGAGTGAGAGAAAATAAACACTAATTTTTTTATTTTTATTTATTTTTAATATAAGGAAGGAGTAGGTGTGGGATGATGTGCGGAAATAGTGGAATTTGCAGAATTTTCAGAACAGTTTGCAAAAATTTGCAGAAATTACAAAAATTTCACATTAATAGAAATTTTCAAAAAAAACTGCAGAATTTTCCAAAATTGCAGAATGGTAGGAGCAGTGAAACAAAATGCTAAGAGCAATAAAAAACTAAATGTAGCATGGAGCAGTGAGAAAACCTGCAGACTTCTGAATGAACCCAATAGAATAATTTTTGAATGTTGCAAAATATTTTTGAATGTTGCAGAAAATTTCTGAATGCTGCAAAAATGACCAGAATTTTAGTAGATTTACACAGGCCACAAAAACAAATGGCTCACACAAGGTTGAGCTAGTTATGAACGTATCAACTTTGATACCATGTTAAACACACACATGGTGTATGAAAAGAATAAACACAAACATAGAAAGATAAGCATGAGATACTCATATTATTTACCATAGATGTACATTTATAATACAATGGTGTGACTCTTGGATTCATCTTTCAAGGTCACTTGGACTCCTTTGTGACCCTTCGCCTTCCACACCTACCCATAGAGGATTAGGTGTTCAACAAAATTAATTGTAGGTGCAAAGATATTTTCAAAATTTGATATGAAGTATGGATTATGGCAAGTGGTTGTTAAAGAAGAATACAAGTTTAAGAAATCCTTCAACATTCCCTCAGGACATTATGAGTGGAATGTTAAGCCTTTTGGACTAAAACACTCCCCTTCTAAATTCCAAAAGGTAATGGGTCAAGTTTTTATGCCATATTTTGATTGGCTTATTGTGTACATAGATGACAGCCTTATATTTTCAAGATATATTTATTACCATCTGAAGCATATAAATAAGTTTAAACAAATTGTTAAGAATAGTGGCCTCATGTTAAGTAAGAGGAAAATTGAGCTCTTCCAGAAGAAAAAAATCAAATTCTTGGGGCACGAAATTGAAAATAACCAGATTACTCTCCAAAATCATGTAGTTGATTTTGCTGAAAAATTCCCTAACATCATCACAGAAAAAGTGCAACTACAGAGGTTCTTAGGATGCTTGAATTATGTAAACAATTTCTACTAGAAATGTGCCCAGGAAAGAATTTTTTAAAATCAAAGGTTGAGAAAAAATCCATCTCCATGGACAAGTGAACATATGGCTGAAGTAAAAAGGATAAATGCAAAGGTAAAGATGCTTCCTATATTATACCTTTCTGATGAAGACCTTTTCAAAATTATGAAAACAGATGCCAATGAGCTAGGATGGGGTGGAGTACTGAAACAAAAAAAATATGGCCAAGAACATATTATACAGTTTGCATCAGGAACATGGAATGATACCGAAAATAATTATTCTACTATTGAAAAAGAAGGAAAGGCTACATGGAATTGCATTGACATATTTGATATATACTTAATCCACAAAATATTCCTCTTAAGAACTGGTGCTGCAGCTGTGAAGAAAGTGTTGATAAAAGAAATAAAAAAGCCTGCGGATTCCAAATTTGGAAGGTGGCAGGCCTTATTTTCAAATTTGATTTATCTGTAAAACATATTAAAGGATCTCAAAATTCTTTGCCAGATTTTCTCAGTAGAGAAAATATTCAAGAAAAACACTTAATGATTATTTTCACTGAGTGGGATCCTAATACACAACATGGAATTATTAGAAATATCCATGATAATACCTCTTGGAAATAATATTTTGGATCATGGAAACCCGCTTGAAAACTAAGAAACACAAATTTTTTTGATGCATACCTCGAGCCTCATATTAATCGACAACACCTAGTACCTAAAAGGAAAGTTTATCCAAAATCCAATAGGTGGATTCATGACATGGTTGATAAGAATTCTATACTTTCAGCACACTTAGTGGAAGAAGCTTTATCTGAAAGTTTCAAATATATCTCTATCATATGGAATGAAGGAAGCTACAGAATATTTTTTTTTTCATAAATATTATGTGATAAACAGGACGAAAAATCTGGATTTTCACTAGAGACTGATGTGGCCTCATCACAACCGTGAACTCAACTTTCTTGACACTATATATAATTTTACAGGTTAAAATAAATTATGGTGGGATTTAATGTGCAAAGACCGTTCCGATGAAATAATCTACACTCTGCTAAATTTTGGATCAGTATTCATCACACGACTATTACATCAACCAGGTTGGCTTAAAGAATGGTGGTATTGGTTTGGCATAAACAAGACGGATATGGATCCAAAAAAAATTGAGAGTGATTTTCGAGGTGATTGTACAAAATGTGTAGATTGCTATCATCTCCCATGCAAAACTATAGAAAATCTAACAAAATATTCTAAGGAAATAAATCTTGAGTATTTTATGGCTAAAAATTACCAATGAGATGTAATGACAAGAATTAAACTTCAAATTGTATTGGTTAATCCAATGATTGTAAAAAGAATATATACGGAGGCATGGGAAACTAGTGGAAGATATACCCAACAAAGGTTTCTAGGTAAAAATTTTCTTGGAACATGATAATATAAAATCTTGGTTCCCCGAGGACTTTTCGTAAAATCTATCCTCTATGTAATGTATTTCTAGTCACCTAACTATGAGTATGACCGGTTCTTTGAGATTATGATAATATCTTTGTTGTGTAACTTTTCTGTAGTCTGGTGGGTTTCGGAGATTCTGATAATATCTTCACTACGTAAATTTTCTGTATAATTTTGAGACTCATAGCACTTCTTCAAATTTTGGTGGAATTTGATCTACATCTCAAAATTATGGTGAATGATTGTACAAAAAGTATTTTCGGCTATTCATGTCAAGAGAGATTCCCTTATTTCCTATAAATAAGAGGATGAGTTCTCATTAAGGCATCGAAGTTTTGAGAAAGCATTAGATTCTTTGGTTTGAGTCAAGGATTATCTTCTACTCTTCATCTGCGAACATTGGTTCGACCTTCTTGCATCACGAAGAAATATCCTCTTTGGTGTCATAAGTCTGAGAAGCCTATGCATCAAGGCTATCAACCTTAGTGAGAACCGAAAGTGGCCAGACGTTTATGGATTGAGTCATTTAGGTCTTAAAGCTAACAGGAAGAGTCTGCGAAAGGCCAGAAAGCCTCTGGGTTTAATCTTACCTCAAGGTGATATACTCAGTAAAAGACTCAACTGACAATATTTGATATGAACTAGGTAGTTTACCTCTGTAATCAGCAGATCTGTGTAAAAGCTTCCAAAATTATAAATAAAATAAGTCTTTTATTGTGAGAATTCTTTTTTTGCATACTTTTTTTCCTTTTGAGTAGAGATAGGTTCATCTGATGTTCACTGGAGGCTCACTTAGTGTCATGGGATGCTATTTTCTCATTAGGGCAAAAGGATGCGAAAGAGCGTGTTTGGCGTCATAATTTCCTTAACGTTCATGTATGGGGTCATGTAAGAGTTCATGTATCTCTCTTAGAATAAAATTTTGTTGATCAGCAAGCTTCATTCTTCGTTGGAGGAAGCCCCTACTATACGTTGAGCTTTTATTTCTCTCTCTATCCTTTCTTTTAGTTTATCTTTTGTTTCTCACTACGTCGAACCTTTATTTCTCTATCTATCCTTTCCTCCCCTAGTTTGTGGGGTTGTAGTGGATTTTAGAAAATTTTCATTTGAGTTGAAGTTCTTAAGTCTTAAATTAAATTGCCATAACTTTATATTTTCCATTTATTTTAAAAGTTTTTATTTACATTTAATTTTTAAAAGATTTTATTTCATATGTTTTATTGCTTTCTATTTTTTTTTTTTTTTTTTTTTTAATTGGATTATTTCTATTTAGTTATTATAAATTGATATTAACATTTAACTTTAGGTGGATTCCCTTTAAATATTCTCAAGTCCATTTTTTCCCTTAAAAATATAACATTCATTTCAATGGCTTTAAATATTTATTTATTGAGGTCAACCTATTTCCATTATGAAATGGACATTCTATTTCTATACTAAGATAGTTTGGTGAATTTTTATTATTGAGTTATTAAAAAATTTGGTTAATTTAATTTTAAATTTATCTTATTAAAAAATCACAAACAATAAACTTAATTTTAATAATTTTCATAGGACATGAAAAAACAAATGATCTTATATCTTATACTTGAGTATAAATGTCTTTACAAGTGTGTGTGTATGTGTGTGTGTGTGTGTGTGTGTGTGTGTGTGTGTGTGTGTGTGTGTGTGTGTGTGTGTATATATATATAAGCTTGGTAGGACCTTTCTATTCATTATCTGTAAAAAAATGGAAAGTTACATCCAAATTCCAAATGATTAAGTGGTCTCACCGCCTAATGGAATGATAAGCCATCCAAAAGAAAAATATTATAAGTCTGGAAAGCCACGCTAAATAAGTCCGAGTGTCCTTGTACTTCCTAAAATCTAGATAACTGTAAACACACTGAAAAGTGTGAAGTTGATGCATATAATAAAATTCAAAATAAGGGGTGCAACATCAAACTAATCATCATTAGCTGAATCAACGAGATTAGGATACTTCGCACTTGAGCCTGGAAGCTGAATTTGAGGGATACATGAAATATGCTGCTTGATGCGACTGAGGTGTCCATTCTTATTTTGGAGTTGGAATTACATCTTCTGAAAATCCTTACTATAATCCATGAAACTTTGAGAAGACAAGGGTGAGCCAAAATGGAAATGATCCAAAGCTTTAACTGGGAGGTTCTTCATCATCCAGCAAAAATGATCATTTTTTTTATACTGAGAAGATATTCCCCAAGAATTTCCGGGTTCAGGCACTAGTTTCTTCCAATCATCCAAGTCAATATCCAGTGTACCAGCTTTCTAGTTGAGCTCATCTTCCCATTATGCTATAATCTAAAAAACCTAGGTAGAGCTACCCTCATGATAGGTGATGGCCACTTCATTAATAACTTAGGATGTAGAATTTTGACTATGGGTTTTACTAATTGATGCAATGGGATGATAGAACTCGCAGGATTCTTTAGGTTGCTTACCATGGCTGTGAGAACCCCGATTGGTCTTCCCCTTTTCAGAGGCAACACGAACTATGGATCTAGAGTACCTGCGATGCTTGTTTTCAACTAACTTGAACCTTGTGAGCCAACCTGAGGGGAGACTATACCCAGGAGAAATAAGCTTTTAGGGGTTGCAACGAACGAGGGAACCTACCAATGTAAGCACATGTGAGGGCGACGATCGATACATAGACCAATTCGTTCTCTTGCTGTAGACATGAAACTAGAAATAAAAATAGTCCCTGAGCCAAACATGAATCCAAATCTACCCGCGATGTCTCAGTGTGTAAGTATAAAATGAACTGCCCACATACCAAAATCCTGAAGGTTCAGGGTCTAAACCACATACGTGTAGAAAAAAATAATGTCCTTGCACCAAGGAAACAAAAAAGAAGAGAACCAGGAATGACACATAGGCCTAACCCAATAAATTCCCATTCGTGACAAAAAAATACCAAATAACACATACAAAATAATACAATAAAAAAATAACCCTCATACAATTATGCAACTTCCATATAGGAATCTAGGTAGGGTTCCTTCCAAACCATCCAATTTAGAACATAACCATTCATCCCAAAGACCAACAGACATATATAACGAGTCATAGGAGCAAGGATACAATGTTTGAGAGTGAAATAATACGTGTGAAAGGAGGCCCGAACCAATAGTAATTGAACCAAAACCCAGTGAAGGATCATGTAGGATGCCTTCCCCAAGTCTTCATGCTGCTTGGACTAGAGAAAATTCAAACAAGACTTAAAACATGAAACTTGCAGAACTTATCAATGAAAAAGCTAAAAAAATTCACCATTATAATGCCTTTGCCACCTTCTAGGATGATAATAATTGAAACCATGTGTGAGGCCACCTCTCCATGTGCTTCGTGCATGTGGAGGGTGGTGGAAGATCGGCTTGGGATTTTCGTAGCGAGTGATGGACATGGGCATGACTTAATGTCTCTAGCTCACACCTCGATCAAAGAGTCTTTAAAAAAAAATATTTTGAATCAAAAATATATATATATATATATATATATATAATATATTTATTATGCCTTAAGGCGATCCTCTTTGAAAACAACTCCCCTAGATGCCACCATGTACCAATTTTCACCACTCGAAAATTTGTTAGATGATTGAAGATTTCTAAGCCCTAGGATTACTAGTTAATAAATAAAATAAAAGTAATAGTTAAAGCTAGTGATGGGAAGGTTTAAAAACTAATCAAAGAAACAGTTTCTTGTTTAACAGTTTCTAGATGGATTAACCAAACACTTATTCCATTCTACGTTTTTTACCTAAATGTGTGCATCAAATTTTTGATGGAAACTACATCCCACCTGTAAGTAGGGCTTTACCAACATCTTGTTGGCTTTACATGCCACCAACAATCAAAACTTAGAAAACTCATATTGAAGGGTTTCTTTATATTTGAAGCAAGGCTCTTTCTGTAAACTAGGGCTTCACTTTCTAGGGTTCTTCCACGTTTGACGAGGACTCCTATCTCATTAATTAATTCATTCTTTCGATGGGACTTCTCTTTGAACAATGGAATATGAACTAGAGGTATTTGAACCAAGCTCCTCCTCATTTTCTGTTACTTTTGGTAATCCTGTAGTAGTGGTTGTTCTTGCCTGATGGGGGTGTGATGTAGTCAATAGTGGCTTTCTTTCAGATCATGTGTACCAATTAATAGCCTTCTAATCCTTCTGATCTTTCCTGATCGGGGTCAGCTCCATGCATGACTACCAATATATATATATATATATATATATATATATATATATATATTTCAAGCTTTATATAGGTGGATTCGTGCTTTGTTATCTCCTGGTAAGATTAAACTATAGTAAACTCAAAATTGTGAATCCATTCTCTTCTTATTACATACTACATTTATAGTTTATTTTGATATTCAAGAAATGTACTATTTTAGTTTCAAACTTATTAGATGTTTCCTTTGCCAAATTTTAGTTTCATTCCACCTCGATTGCCTAAATGAGAGACAACCTAAGCTCTACACAAGAAATAACTACAGGATTAACTTGGGAAAATCCATCTAGTAAGTGCTAGCTCTCGGAATAAGGTGGAAATAAATATTTATAGTCATGGGACAAACGTATGAATTTTATGCAGATCCTGAAGCAAGTTTCAAGGATTCATGGACATCTATTAAATGCATAAAATTATCCATTGCATTCTTGTTATTCTTTTACCTTTTGTTAGCATGTCCTTGTTGTGTGAATTGAATACTTTGATTACACTTATCAATATCTTTTACCATATGGAAATTTGTAAGGAAAACAACTAAAGGACAATACTTAGTTAAGGAAAACAATTATCTCAAGATTAAATTTCGTTGTAACTAATGGATAGCATTCTTACAAGCGAAATCAACAATTTAGTTAATTGGTTAATGTATTACCAATTACAAGGGGCAGATGGAAGTGAGAATTGCTTTTATTTTTGTAACTGATATTTTAAATTATATGTCATGGAAAATTAAGCTATTTTTCTTCCATTAATTAGTATCAGTGATATTTTCGAGAAGTAATATTTTATCACATGGGAATTATAATTGAGGTTTTATTTAGTATTTTATAAATAATCAAGTTATGGTGTTTAGGGTAAGTGTGTATTTTAGAATAGGGTTTCTGTAATTTTAATTTAATTATTTATTAAATGGATGGTAGGAATGTAAATTTAGTGGAATATTTCAGAATATTTTTAAAAATATACCTAAATAAAAGGTTAAGACTTATCTAAAAAATTAATTATGTTTGTTTTTCTCTTTTAATTAAATTCATTAATTAAAAATAAATTATCATATGAAAAAATGTCACATTAAATGAGTTTGTGGTTTTTGGGCATATGGTATCAATAAGCCATAGTATTGGCTCATGATATTGTAACAACTTATTTTCAAATCGTGTTAAAATGTAAAAAGAGTGGTTGGAACATAAAAACATCTTAATTGCAATGTTTGTGTATTAAATTTTACACTAGGAAAGTTAATAGTCAATTGTTAATTTTTCTCTTTGCTCCATACCTACTTCTGGTTGAATATAAAAATCCACCATTCACATAAACTAATAAACTCAAATGTTTATTAGCATATCCATAATTTGAAATTGTTTAAGTATCTCAAAATATCAAACAAATTAGGTTCCTAACACTTATTTTATAAATAATTGTGTTTAGTTGAATATTCTTTGTGCAAAACACTACTCTCATATTGAGGACCATGGGATTGTAAAATAACTAGTAACAAGGCTATGGGCCCCTGATGATATTTCATCTTAGCATCGGAAGAGAGAATCAAAAGGATTAATATGTTATCAAATAGAGAAAACATAGATACAAAAGCTTCAGGAAATAAATGAGAGACAATTTTAGAGATTATCAATTTTCTGCAAATGTTAATATATGTTAGAAAAGTCATTTGTTAGTAAACTTGAATTATTTTTTCTATATTAATAACATATTTTGAGTTAAGTGACTATTAATATGGAAATGGTATGATCTATATAGATGTGGTTGGGTAGGAACCTTATTCTTACATTTCTTTATAACCTAGATTGTTAGAGAAAAGCCTTTTTCCTCTGGTTGGTTAAATGGAGAGAAAGTTGTCACAGGTTGAGTTTGGTAAACTAATACACTTCTGTAAACTAATACATATACCTATACCTAGAGGCTGCATCCTTTTCTCATTACTAAATTTGAATTAGTTTTAGTATATATTAATTACATATTCTTATTTAAATGAATACTATTATGAAAATTGTACTTAAAATTTAAATAAGTTTTAAATTTTAAAATTAAAATATATTTATTATTAAATTTACTATAAATGATAAATATTGATAATCATAAATTCATAATGATCATCAAAATATTTAATTTATAATATATCTCATATAAATAAACTAAAAAAAATTCATAAAAACTAATTAAACTATAATTTTGTTTCAAATTATTATTTTTATTATAATTATTATTAATTATAAAGACAATTAATATATATATATATATATATATATATATATATATATATATATAACAAGATTCTTTATTGAGATTTAGGTCCACTTTATCATAGAGATTCTTAATTTATAAATAGGATTTTATTTTTTTTAAGCTTCATAGTACCTTTATATTTTCATATTTATATAGGGAAAATTGTCATACAAAATAAAGCAAGTACAGTGACCTCAACCTTCCCGGAGGAAACCAAGTCTATTGGCCACCGTAACGAGTTAAAGGCAGACCAAAAATGAAATTGTCTTATCCTTCTACTTACAGCCTTAATGACTTCAGTATGTCCATAATATTTACATATAAAACAAGTAGTTATACTAATAAACTCCAAAATTATAAAAGAAATCTAAGAATTTAACCAGAAAGATCCTCAGAAGAATCTACAAGTGCTTGATCCGTAGCAGTAGTACCCAACACCTGTTCACTGCATTGTGGCATTTGTAGCTGCTTTTCTATCTTACAAACCCTGTCATTCATTTGAATCTGAGCTTTGAACATCTCATGCATGTCCAACTTCATTTTTTTCAATTCAAACAGAATTGAAGAGCTGATGCTCTTTTCCTCTTTGCATGCAAATGCCTTTGCAAGAAGGCATTTCATCTTCCAATATGTCTTCACCGATTGCTGAAAGAGGGACACCTAACCCCGAGTGCTCCCTGGATCTGTTATGAAATCCATTTTGGAAATCTGATCTTCCATATCTTCATCCTCAATGTCTGTTTGTTTTTCCCAGTCATGAATTGTTGTCTTAATTTGAACCAAATTTCATGATTCATAGACCTTTGCAATGTCCTACAACACTTGTTCGTTTGATCTCCTACCTCTTTGGCTCCTACCAGTCTCTGGATTGGGCTGTCTATGACGATTAGCCTTCCTTGCTTGCCCTTTAACCATATTGGCATCGATGAAACTTGAAAACAAGCATGTGGCCATAATTAAATTAGAAGTGTAATACAATAAAACTGAATAAGGCCCCTTCGAAGCTAACCCAGTCCTCATTGCCATGACGTTTATAAGAAAGTTGACAGAACAATGAAAATTGGAATTGAAATGAACCAGGAGAGAACTCTCGCAAGTAATGAAATTGCAGAGAAGACTATAACAATGCCGCCCCATAATTAAAGAAGATTGCAAACGAGAAAGAACAGGATAGCCATAAGCTTTTTTCCTTACAACTACATACCCAACAGTTTCTACATAGTCTAGAAAGGGAATGACATGAACCTTGGAAGTAGCATGGATGCAGAGAAGACTGTGACAATGTTGTCCCATGCTAAAAGAAAGTTGAAACCCATACATAACATAATAGTCCTAAACCTCTCGTCTTACATCTACATACCGAACAGACGCTACATAAACCTTTGCCATGAGAGGACAACCAATAAAAACAAAACCCCCATATGAGAAGCTAACAATATTAGGAGAACATGCAACGCTTCCAACCATGAAACTAGACAAAAAGAGCATTAATAGCAAATTAAACAGGTTGGAAAAGGCAACAAAGCCCTGAGAATGAAACAAAGAGAAAGGAACATAACCAGAACCGGTAGGACTTCTGAAATTCAGTTCTATGTGTATCACTCCCATGTTCCCTTTTCTAAACCACCAAGAAGAAACATTACGAACAGAATAATTCCAATACAGTTCCTCAGACGCAGAAAGAGAGAGGAAATTATCATTCAAAATAAACATAGGCAGAAACGGAAAATGAAAGCGGATGATGAAAGGCAGAAATGCCATGACATACCAAAAATTGCTTCTACCCTGTCACCTGCAAACCTGCTTCAATTCTGGATCATTTTCCTATTGGAGTAAGGCAACACATAGATTGTGCCGTGAGCGGATGTTAGTTAGGAAGGAAGGAACAGAATGACCCAGCTCACCTCTCATTAACCCATCTGACAGCGTCTGGTAGATTTGGACAAGAATTTGCATGCAATTTAATGCGAAGAGTGGAGGACTACTACCAATATTTACTATCAGAGGGATTGTGAGGTCATCCACCACGTGGAAGCCCACTTCCCTAACTATCAGCCTAGCACCCCAATCGGGGGTGAGATCTATCTCTGTCTAAAATACACTGTAAAAGGTATAATTCCATAGTCCAAGCCTGGTGAGAATGGTTTATATCAAGATGGCGGTTTGTGTTCTTACATGCCCAATTCACCAAATAATCCGCTGCCTCATTCCCTTCCTGGTGAACATGAGTATAAATGGCATATCCTATCTGAGAAAGGAGGTAATATCATGAATTATCAATACTACATGCCTAAAATCAGTTCAAATGGCAATTGTTCATATAACATTTTTTTAATTAATATATTTAATTAAAATAAAAGAAGCCAAATGTTTTGAAAATAAATTTCAACTAGTACATTCTTAAAAATATTCTTAAATGTTAGTAAGAAATTAAATACTTAACCCTCACTTAATTATTATTAATAATTAAATTATAATTTTGAAAACCTATTTCAAAATAAAACACCCTAAAATATTTCAAAACTATTTAATCACTCTAAACATTAATAATTTTAAAATCCCAAATGTAAAATCATCATTATTTATATTAAAATCCAAATTTTAAAATCCTCATTATTGATATTTTAAGGTTAAGGTGATCATTATGCTATAAATTTAGTCTTTATCATCGTTGAATGAACTTTTATATATTTAATAATACGTGGAATAATATATTTGTTTGAGATTGTTTAATAAACATATTGATAAACAAGTTGTGTGAAGAGTTGAATTTATTTTATTATTAAAATAATGAAAATAAATGATTTAATTAAAAAAAAATTATATATAACAAAATTTTAATCAAATATTTTAATTTAAATTAAGACTTTTTCTGATAAAGAAATTGAAACTAAGAGTTAGTAGTATTAGATAAAAGGGTTGGAAAGAAATTAAGTAATGTGTTTGTAAAGTATTAATCAATGAAATTTCAATTTGAATTATTTTTCTCCAAGTTAATCTAGGTGTTCAATGAGAATTTCAATTTATTGATTCTAATTATGCATTTTCTAATTTAAATAAAGAGAATTACAATAAAAATATTGTGAAATTTTCAATTTCAGTCCATTCATTTTGGATTTAAATTGATTGTCTTCTAAATCATTTTTCCACTTACATATTCATTGATATTTCAATCAATTATATGCACTATAATTTTATAAAGATGTAATATATATTTTATAATTTAAAAAATGACTTTACTTTTTATTAGACAACTTTCGTTAAACATATATATATGCGCAAAGGTGGTAAGTGACAAGTTTGTTTGGCAATGCTATCTTATAAAACCAACTCTCAATCAACAAAACATAGAAATCAACAAAATAGAAAAATTTGATCACATTAGTAATGTTTTGATGCAATTGGATCAAAATCATGTATAAAATAAGGGTTGCGAATGTTACATTGATGACAGTACTCTCGAATGAGAAATATTTGTCAGAAATATACATATTTTTCATAAAAAATGACAGTGTTGTCATAAATTCAAAATCAATAAAAGGTGATCAATAAAATAAATAAAACAAACCCTACCTTAAAATAAAAATTCCATGTTATTTTGCAATTGATAAAGTTTCTTTACAAATATATGTTAGAGAAGTCATTTGTTAGTAAAATTGAATTAAATTTTCTATATTAATAACATATTCTGGTTTAAGTCACTATTAATATGGAAATGTTCTGATCTATATAGATGTGGTTGGGTTGGAACCCTATTCTTACATTTTTTTATAACCTAGATTGTTAGAGAAAAACCTTTTCCTGGGATTGGTTAAGTGGATAAATGGTTGTCACAAGTTGATTTTTGTAAACTAATACACTTCTGTAAACTAATACAAATACCTTGAGTATGCGTCCTTTTCTCATTACTAAATTTGAATTAGTTTTAGTATATATTAATTACATTTTGACAACTAGATTAATTGCTAAATAATTATTATGTTATTTTTATTTTTTAAGAGACTAAAAAAATTATTTTCTTTTGAGGAAAAGATTACATAATGAACATGAATCAATTATGTTTTTGTTGAAATAAATTAATCATGGAAAAGTGGTTCCATGAAACATAAAATACTGATGGTAAAGTATTCCAAGAACTAAGAAGTGGTTGAACAGAAAACAGTTCAGACAATTACCTTTTGTAACATATGGACTAAATTTTTTTGACAAAAATTACATACAAAGTTACCAAACATTAAATTTCTATTATTAACATCTTAAATTAAATTTTAATTGCGTTGTCTGCATATTGATGAGAGCATAGCTGGGTTATAACACATGTCATTAATAAAACTTCACACTCATAAAAATCAACTATGTATCAAGTTATACGCCCTGTTGTCATATGTTTTTGGATTTGCATTGGTTCACATCGCATTAATTTACCTAGGCTATAGCAACTGACGGAGACTGAGGTTTGTACTGCGCCTTTGTGATATTACAGCTATGGAGGATCTCTTGGAATTGGTCTCGGGATTAATTACCCCACCTGTCATGTGGATTTCCATTTGATTCTTTTCCTAATCGACGGTGGTTTAATTTTCAACGGGAGAAATCTGATGGGTAAAAACCCCTTCCTCCTTCCACAACCCCATTTTTCAGAGTCGATATGCTCAGTGTTGCTTCCTCTTTCATAGATCTGGTTTTTCTGTCTGTTCTATCTCGAGGCTTTGTTCTCTAGTTATATTCTCTTGTCGTTTTCTCAGTGTTAACACCACGTGTTGATGGAGGGTTCTTCTCAGCTTTCTTCATTTCTTGATACACCGGGTTTGAGCGCTGGTAAGATGCTCCCTTCATAGGAAATACTCCAGTTATCACTTTTATTTTAAGTATAGACCATGACTCTTAGATTAACTATTTTCCCTTCAAATTCGAGTTATTCAGGTTGGAAATCTACAGGTTACAAATCAACTTCTTATTTGACATGTATATTAGCATTTAGGTAACTACTTAATTCGTATTTCAATGGAATTTTATTCGGATATTTCCTTATTTAACGTTTTCCTTTAGAATATTGTTTGAGCACTTCTCCCCTTTAACGCATGTACGTTCTCCTGGAATATACTATGCCGCTTCTTGAGCGTGAAGGATTTCCTACCATTGTCATGCTTAACCAAACAATACCATGCTTCTTTCACCAGGTACTCTAGTTACTCGAACTGCTTGTTCCCTTCCGGAACCTCTTGAGAAGCCTTGACTTAAATGTGCTAAGCTTGGTTTGAATCTTTCACTATGGAGAATTTCTTCTCCAGATGTAATAGGTCTTCAGTTTTTTTTTAACTACTACAGCTTAATGCCAAACAGTTTATGTTTAATTAGTTAAGGCTATTACATATATGGTCATTTCATTTTATTGAAATTTAAATGGAGTAATAGAACGATGGCTTTCAGAAACTTACAGATTTTGGATTCTCTAAATTTCTAGGTTTCTGGGGTTTTTAACTTTGATTTCTCTTCTCTTTTGACTTGAAATACAAGCTATATATTTATAAATACAACATTGCTTTGTTGTGGGTTCTGTTATCCATGTGCCATGAACCATTCCGCTTATGGCCATCTTGGGTTTTGGTTTGGTTGACAGATTTTTTTTGACACAGTGACTTCTATTTCTTTTCTGCGTTCTCTACAGAAATTTGTTAAATAATTTTTGTGCTCTTTTTCTTTAAGACCAAACGTCTAGTTATATATGTATATGCAACAAAAAAAATCATCTCTAGATTTATCTTTTTCCCAGGATACAATACATTACTCTTAAATAGTAAAGTAGTTGTAAATACAACGCGTAATCTCGGTTTTCCTAGGTTATAAATTTCCATTGCATATTTCTCGTTTCTTGTTTGAGGTTCTCGTTATTATCATTTTCATTATTGTATTTCTCGGTACAATGGCTATATATTTTTGAGTTTATTTCCATATTTCATGTGTATTTATTCAATTCTTCTATACTCCTATATACAGTAGTTACAATTCTAAATATTCTTTATCCGCATTCTTTATTTATGACTGCATGCATATTATGTTTGGTGACCGGACCACCGGTACTAATGTCCATGTATAG
The DNA here is from genome assembly GCA_034641835.2 of Pinus albicaulis. Lineage (NCBI taxonomy): Eukaryota > Viridiplantae > Streptophyta > Pinopsida > Pinales > Pinaceae > Pinus > Pinus albicaulis. Next base: position 58,664 of record JAXQQM020075628.1, read on the forward strand.
TTATGGTTAGAGGGACGATGTGTCTCGGGCTGGGTTTCACCCCGAGCCCTTGACTGACAATATTCTCTGTTACTCCTTAGACAAGAAAGAAATGCATACTTAATATTGTTCTATGTAAATGTGTCTTCCCTCTTTTCACAGTGTTTTAGTTATGCCGATATCTAATTTCTATTTTAAGAAATTCAATTGAGATTTATATTTGATCTTGTTTAATATATTTAAAGCGATTACTTGAATTGTAATACACAACTAATTCTATGTTTTCTTTCTCAGCTCACTACTATTTTCACAGTAATTTTTCAGATTCTGGAAACACTTATAAATAATGAAATAAAATAAGACAGACAATATACTTTACTCATCTTCCACACTAGTCCATAGGGTATTCCCTGACTCTATTATAAGAAATTAAATATCTATGCACCTACAGTATTGAAGGTATTACAGTACTTAAAACATAGAAAGTTACATTTTACTTATATGAATTCGTCGTTTATAGTTGTGGTCCTCCCAACCATCAATAGAGGCGATTACGTCCTCTTCTTTCCCCTGAGCTCCAGTCTTGGATGGTATGAGTTAATAGTGGATAATTATGATGTGACCTCAGGATGCCCAGTCCAGTTAGTGCCAGAAATAACTTTTATGATTTATGAGTGTTTTCCATTGGTCTCTACTAGCTCTGGAAAATAGACACTCTTAGTAAAAAACACATAACCCCTACTCCTCACTGGGATCAGTCTCTTATCCCTAGAGGAGAAGGTATCTGTTTCCAACTGTCCCCAACCACTTTCTAATTCTTGGAAAACATTTACCATCAACTTTTACTTTTTTATGAAACTAATTCCCATAATTGATTTATTATTCATAATTAATCACTAATGAAAATAATATTTTAACAAAATAATAATAATTCCAGTCTAATTCATGAAACAATAATTAAAATTATCTTTTAACTAGTTAAAAACTAGTTATCCTTAATGTCGTTGTCACAAATCCCCCCCTGGAAGTAACACCGTCTTTGATGTTTCACCCCAGCTCTGAAAAGAGTTCTGGGTAAGCCTCATGCACAAATTTTGCATCCTCCCAAGTAGCCTTATCTGGGCTGAAGTGTTTCCATTGCACTTTAACCTGGGTGATGACTCGCTTCCAGATCATGATTTCCCTCTGGTAAAGTATGTGTTGCGGCTCAACTAGAAACTTGCCATCTGGATCTACCTGCGAATAGAAAAGTTCCATGTCAATTTATCATAAATAAAACATATCTCAAGTTAGGATTTGTAATTCTATCCTACCTGTATATTTTTCCAATGTATTACATGGTTTGCATCATGCACATAACGCTTCAACAGGGACACATGAAACACATTGTGTACTCGTATGTGACTGGGTAAAGCTAGCTGATAGGCCATAGGTCCTAAATTTTCAAAAATTTTGAAGGGTCCACAGAACCTGGGAGCCAACTTGGCACAAGAGGTCCACTGCAAGGTACTCCTCTTGGGTTTGATCCTCACATACACATGGTCTCCCACTTCGAATTCCCGATAAGACCTCTTTTTGTCTGCATAGATCTTTTGCCGATCCTATGCAGCCTTCAAATTTTGTCTTATTTTTCTTACTTCTAATTCCATTTCCGCAAGCATCTCGAGTCCCAACATTAATTTTGTCTCAGGACTGCTCCAATTTATGGGTGTGCGACATTGCCTCCCATACAAGGCCTTGAAAGGACTCATTTTTAGGGACTTCTACTAACCATTGTTGTAAGCGAATTCAACAAGATGCAAATAGTCTTCCCATTCTGTTGGCTATTGCATCACATACATGCATAGCATGTCTTTCAATACTTGGTTTACTCACTCAGTTTTACCGTCGGTCTGTGAATGATAAGCTGTACTAAATTTTATTTTGAGTGCCCAGACCTGTAAACAGAGTCTTCCAAAATGATGAGGTAAACTTAATATCCCTGTATGAGATAATCATCTTCGGAATTCCATGTAGCCTGAAAATTTCCTTCATGAATATGTCTGTTATTTGTATAGTCTTGTAAGTAGACTGCACTGGTATAAAATGTGAAAATTTACTCAATCTTTCCATTACCACCATGACAGAGTCATTTTTCCTTTTGGTTCGCAGTAAGCCTGTAATGAAGTCCAAGTATATAACCTCCCACTTCCATCCAGGTACGGCTATGGGTTGCAACAATCCTGCGGGATATCGATGCTCCACCTTCACCTGCTGACACTCCAAACATTTACTCAAATACTCAACAATATTTTTACTCATACCAGGCCAGAAATATACCTTCCTGATTGCATTCAACATTTTCTGGTATCCTGGGTGACCTGCATAATTTTTACGATGGTACTCATTCATTATTAGCGCCTTTAGGTCCATATGGTTTGATACATACACCTTACCTCTAAAATTTATCATATGATCATCATTTACTCCATACTCAGAAGTACTTCCTTGCTTTCTGGTTTCTTCCATTTGCTGCCATAGGAATTGGTATTCCGAATCTTTTTTTGCTTCTTCCTTTACTTGATCTAAGAATCTACTTTCAAGCTAATTGTAGTAAATCTCATAAACACAATGCAAATTTCTACTTAAAGCATCAGCCACCTGGTTCTCCTTACCTTTTACGTGATGGATGTTCATGTCAAATTCGCTTATAAAGGAATTCCATCTTGCATGTCTAGAGTTTAAATCAACTTTCTTGAAGTAACTAGTCAAGCTGCTATGATCTGTCTTTAACAAAAAAAAATTACCCAGCAAGTAGTGTCTCCATACTTGGAGCGCATGTACTACTGCTGTTAATTCTAGATCATAGGCTAAGTACCTTTTCTCATGATCCTTTAAATTTCTAGACTCATAGGCCACTACTTTTCATTCTTGGGATAGAACTGATCCAACACCTTCTTTACTTGCATCTATACATACTTCAAATTCTTTGTTGGGATCAACTACCCTTAACGTAGGTGAAATGGTCAAAATTCGTTTCATATTTTCAAAACTGTTCTGACATTCAATATTCCACTTGAAAAATTTTCCTTTTCTCTGCAAAGAAGTAATAGGAAAATAAATTTTGGAAAATCCTTCAATAAATCTTTAGTAGTACCCAACTAATCCCATAAAGGATTGAATGTTTGCCACATTCTAGGGTACGCGCCATTCCATGATGGTTTTTATCTTCTCCAGATCAACAACAATTCCTTCTGCTGAAATAACATGGCCTAAATACTGGATTTCTGTTTTGAAGAAATCACATTTGCTGAATTTAGCGTACAACTGGTGTTATCTTAGCATTTCCAGCACAATCCTCAAATGCTCCTTATGCTCTTCCTGGTTTTTAGAATAGATTAAAATATCATCTATAAATATAATTACAAAATTATCCAGGAAATGATGGAAGATTCCATGCATTAACCTCATAAAGATTTCTGGTGCATTTGTTAACCCAAAGGGTAACACCACAAACTTATAATGCCCATACCTAGTATGGAGTTCTGTCCTGCAAATGTCTTCATCCTTGATTCAAATTTGGTGATATCCAAATCTTAAATCTATCTTGGAAAATATTGTGGCTCCCTTCACTTGGTCAAACAAATCATCAATCCTTGGTAATTGATACTTAATATTAACTGTAAATTTGTTAATTTGTCTATAATCCATGCACATTCACATGGTTCCGTACTTCTTCCTCATGAACAACACTGGTGCTCCCAAATGGGACTCACTTGGACGAATGTAACCCTTGTCTAGCAATTCCTGTAACTGCATTTTTAATTCAGTTAATTCTGGAACGCTCATTCTGTAAGGAGCCCTTGACACATGTGATGCTCCTGGAATTAGCTCTATATTAAAATCAATATCTTGCCTTGGTGGTAATCCAAGAACATTTTCTGGAAAAACATCCATGAACTCTTGCACCACCGGTATATTTTCCATCATAGGTGACTTTTCCTTGGAATCCGCATATCCCACTTGAATAGCGTATATTTGGCATCCCTTTCTTATACATTTATTCATTTGGGATGTGGTAATCGGACGTAGCTGTAATGGATTTTTTACTCCCTGAATCTCTTTTCTTGTTCCATCCTACATTCAGTAATAAATAATCTTTTCCTTGCAGTCCACTAAGGTCCAATTTTTTTCTAGCTAGTCCATGCCCATCAAAACATTGTAGGACCCTAATGGCAGTATTTTTAGGTCTACTTGTAACTATTATTCTGAAATTTCCAATGTACAATTTAGAATTTTGGCAGTTACCTTTCGTTTTGCTCCAGTGGCTAGCTGTACCAGCCACGAGTTTTTAAATTTATGTGCTGTCAATTTACACATTTCCACTATTTTGGGACTAGCATAACTTAGACTCGCACCTGGGTCTACCAAAATAGAAACATTTTGAGACAGTAATTTACCTTCTAGCTCAATCATTGTCGTCTGATAATATGCTTGTTGATCCTCTAATGTCGTGTTGATACCAGGAATGTTTCATGCCACATCACCTACTATAGAATCTTCCTACAAGTTTTCAACTATGTCATTTCTTGCTTGTTGTGGGCAGTTTTTGTAGTAGTGTGCCTCACCACACCCCCAACACTATAGGGGTGGCTTGGTCACCTGTCCTTGCTCATGCTTGTTGGATGCTTCTATAGGCTTTTCTTCTGCTGGCCATCTGGTTCTCTGGTGATTTCTGCCAAACTGTTTGCTGACAGAATGACGTGTAGAATTCTTAAAGCTACTACTTTTGGTGCCTTTGAAATTTGAGTTACTTTTCTATCCTTTCTTTGGCTGCCAACTTTTACCATCCTCCCCTTTAGCTTGGATTGTTGATAGCACATTCGTGCTTTACAAATGGATTCGTCCATGGTTCGGGGTTTTATAAATTCAATTCACTCTTTCATATATGTTGGCAGGCTGCTCAGGAATCTCTACACCTTACCTTTTTCTTCTCGAAGGTATGAAACATATTGCAACAGGGAGGTGAACTTGGTGATATATTCATCCATCATCATATGTCTCAGCCTTAAGTCATGAAATTATTTAGCTTTTTAATCATAGAAACGTTATGTCAAATACTTGTCTTTAAAGTATTGCTGGAATGATTCCCAATTGACATCTTGTTCCTCAATGCTGCGAACATTCTTCGCTTCTTCCCATCACAGAGTGGCTTTCTCCCTTAGCTAGTATATGGCCAATTTGGCCTTCAGGTTGCTATTGTACTCGTACACCTGAAAGTACTTGTTCATGTTTATTAACCATGCTTCCGCCAATTCCTCATCTTCACCATCAAATGTTGGTGGCTTTATTTTTCAAAATTCTCCTTGAAGTTCTACTTTCTGTTTTTTAACCTCTTGTTGATCCGAAAAGTTGACGGATTCTGCGTCATGGTATTTTGTGTTCTTGTTACTTCTCTGGGATGGGCTTCTTTCCACTCTGTCAGTGGTGTTGTCCCTCGTTGGTTTTTCATCACCCTCTTGCATGCCCCTATCAGTACTAGGGTGTTCAACTTATTGATTTTGTTTATCTAACAAACTTTTTTGTATTTTTAGTTTCTCTTGCATCAATCGTTCGCTATCCCTCCGAACTCGAACCATTTCTTCCTGTAGCTGTTGTACTGTGTTCAACAGCAAAATAATTTGATGTTGTTGTTCTTCCAGCATTCTGCTGGTTTGCTGGTGCTGATCAACACTCAGTTGAACCCACATCTCAGGGTTCACAACTGGTTGTGTTTGGGGTTCCCTGGTATCTTGGGGTGATTTTTGCATTGTTCCCCTTCTCATGATGTTCTTGCTATGCTTCTAAACTCTGTGCATCATTTTCCACACAGCATGAATTTTTAGTTGACCCTTAGGGTCCCATCGTAGTAATGCTGCTCTGATACCACTTGTAACATATGGACTAAATTTTTTTTTACAAAACTTACATACAAAGTTACCAAATATTAAATTTATATTATTAATATCTTAACTTAAATTTTAATTGTGTTGTCCGCATATTGATGTGAGCATAACTGGTTTATAACACATGTCATTAATAAAACTTCACACTCATAACAATCCACTATGTATCAAGTTATACGCCTTGCTGTCATATGTTTTGGGATTTGCATTGGTTCACATCGCATTAATTTACCTCAACTATAGCAACTAAGAGAGACTGAGGTTGGTACTGTGCCTTTATGATATTGCAGCTGTGGAGGATCTCCCAGAATCGGTCTCATGATTACTTACCCCACTCATCTCCGAATTTTTCTTTTCCCTAGAATACAATACATTACTCTTAATTAGTAAGGCAATTGTAAATACAACGCGTAATCTTGGTTTTCCTAGGTTATAAATTTCCATTTCATATTTCTCGTTTCCTATTTGAGGTTCTCGGTATTCTCATTTTTATTGCTATATTTCTCGGTACAATGGTTATAGAGTTTTGAGTTTAATTCCATATTGCATGTGTATTTATTCAATGCTGCTATACTCCTATTTACAACAGTTACAGTTCTTGATATTCTCTATCCGCATTGTTTATTAATGACTGCATGCATATTATGTTTGGTGACTGGGCCACCGGTACTAATGTCCGTGTATAGTTAGGGTTAGAGGGATGATGTGTCTCGGGCTGGGTTTCACCCCGAGTCCTTGACTAACTGTCCTCTCTGTTACTCCTTAGACAAGAAATAAATGCATACTTAATATTGTTCTATGTAAATGCGTCTTCCCTCTTTTCACAGTGTTTTAGTTCTGCCAATAGCTAATTTCCGTTTTAAAAAATTCAACTGAGATTTATATTTGATTTTGTTTAATATATTTAAAGAGATTACTTGAATTTTAATACACACTAATTCTACATTCTCTTTCTCAGCTCACTACTATTTTCACAGTAATTTTTCAGATTCTGGCAACACTTATAAAGAATGAAATAAAATAAGACAGAAAATATACTTTACTCATCTTCCACACTAGTTCGTAGGGTATTCCCTGACTCTATTATAAGAAATTAAATATATGTGCACCTACAGTATTGAAGGTATTACAGTACTTAAAACACATAAAGTTACATTTTACTTATGTGAATTCACCATTTATAGATGCGGTCCTCCCAACCATCAAGAGAGGCGATTATGTCCTCTTCTTTCGCCTGAGCTCCAGTCCTGGATGGTACGAGTTAACAGTGCATAATTCTACTATGACCTTAAGACACCCAGTCCAGTCAGTGCTAGAAATAACTTTCGAGATTGCTGAGTTTTTTCCACTGGTCTCTACTAGAACTATAAAATCCACACTCTTCCTTAGTAAAAAACACAGAACCCCTACTCCTCATTGGGATCAGTCTCTAATCCCCAGAGGATCAGGTAACTATTTCCAACTATCCCCAACCACTTTCCAGTTCTTGGAAAACATTTACCATCAGATTTCACTTTTTATGAAGCCAATTCCCATAACTGATTTATTATTCATAATTAATCATGAATGAAAAAAACCATTTAACAAAATAATAATAATTCCAGTATAACTCATGAAACAATAATTAAAATTGTATTTTAACTAGTTAACAACTATTTATCCTTAATTATGTTGTCACACCTTTTTCTCTGAGGATAAAGGTACATCCTAGTGAGGAAAAGGGGTTCTATTCTTTGGCTAAGAGGATGAAAATGGGAGAGTGATAATTTCCGAAGCTAGTGGTCACCAGTGGAAACACAACAATCCTGAAATTCCTGGAAAAGAAGACTAGACTTGGGGTCCCGAGTTCTCTTCCGGATTCTCTGTCAACCTATTCATCTCAGGTGTGGAACACGGGGGGAGATGAGGATGTAATCTCCTCTCTCACAGTAGGGAGGACATTATCAGCTAAATTTGGAAAAGAAAATAGATAAGTGAACTTACTAGGTATGTTGTCTAGAGAGAGATGTTCTTTTATTACAGTTCCCTAACATATCTATTTAATTATAGTTGTTGTTCTTTTAGATATTTTTTTTGTTACATTTAATGTTTTATAGAGCAACTATTTAATTTCTGATTATTGTTCTTTTGGATATCTTTTTTTTACAGTTAGAGTTTCTCCAAAATATCGGTTTAATAATAGTTAATGATTCTTAGAATGTGAAATGTGGAACTCTTATTTCAGAAGGATGAGAATATGGTCTTAACCGTACCTTTTATATATCCAGATAAGATCACAGTAGAAATAATAGAGTCATACATGGACTATTTAGAGGTGCCATGATGGAATTAATAATGAAACTCTTAGAAGGAAAAACAATAAATGCACTATCATGTATATAAGAAATCAAAACCAAGTACCTGTTGAAAGTTTAAATTAGGAAACTGCTAACCCACGGTCTAGAGGCGAAACTTTGAATCCCGGATTGGTCGTTCCTATTATCCTACAATATACATGGAACATAATACTGGGATGGTTCAGACACCACACTACTTAATAAAATGAAATATTAAAACATGAATTCTACTCTTAACAGAGAGACAAAATCCATTGTCTGAAATTCAAATAACATCATTACAACTGTAAAAATGATAACCAAATGTTCATTTGTATCGTGTGAATGAAGAAAGACAATTACAATGCTCTACAAATAAAAATCAAAATAGAGTATGGACAGAGAGTTCTAAAAGGGCATGAAACCAATTGTCCCTGACAAGGAGAATTAAATAAGACATAGTAAGTTGATATCAAGAAATTTGCCTCTAGTAACCTTAAAAGAGTGAACAGTGATAAGAGGATGAATGAACAAGAAAAATCAGATAACCCACAAAATTATAAGCCGAATTCAAAATGTATTTAAATCGGTCTCGGAGCCGGAAGAGATTTACTCTCTTAAATTACCGGATAAAAATACACATACAACTGTAATAGAATAGCATTAAATTGCAATAAATCCTAGAGCTAACAGATAAATTCCGCCAATTTCAATTTAGAAGCTTTTCTGATGTGCTACAAACCAATGGGAGAAAAATCGGTACCTGTAGAGCAAGCAACGAGGAGGGTGAGAGCTAAACCCTCATCAAAGGAATGAAAATAGAGCAGTGAGGAATTACGCCAGCCGACCCCGACGGATTTACCTACATAAACGAGAGGAAACGTTATAGCACATAGCGTAACATTTGCAAAAAGGGAACCAGAAAGTAAGTGCAAGAGCAAAAACCTGAGAAAATTGTATTGATTAACCTGCAGGTGGAGGAGAAACGCTGCGAGAAGATAGGCGTAGGGGTGAGCAACTGGAAAACCTGAGAGCAAAAAGAACAAATCAGTCAGATGTTGGAGCAAGCATGGAGGGCTTACCTACAATGGTGAAGGAGGCCATCATGGTATCTCGACAGTAAAAAGCTGGAACACCACTCAACCCTAGAAGAACTATCCAATCTGTAGATTAGTTGTGTTTTCCCCAAAGAAAAAATGTAATGTGCATGGAATTCAGTAAAAATATTTAACTTTGTTAACATATAACGAAAGAAACCCAACTATAAATCCAAGGATGAATAGTGGCCATGCCGTGGAAAACCTGATTCAAAGAATGAGATGCTGGACTGTGGAAAACACTTAGGCTTACCTGTAAACGCCATGCTGACAGCGCTAAGAGGAGGGCTCAGAGGTTGAACTAATACGTTTGGAGTTGTGACTAGGTTGCAGAGGAGCAATGCCATAGATATCAACAAAAATGACCGAATCAGTTAGGGTTCAGATGGGGTCAATACCTTATGCTGGTACCCAGTATTCATAGCCATCCATCTCAAATCTTGGATTCGGCGGTGATCCATCAAGACAAGTGTTCACCATTAAAACCCAAACCCAATGCAAAGGTACAAAAAACGTCATCACATTAAATATTGAAAACCATGATTCCTTCCCAATGTGTAATGTAAATCAAGCATCTGGATTCACTATATAATTAGTCCCTTCAGGATTTTAAGGCATTCGTGCCATTGTAAAAATTAAATAAAATCATCACCCTGAAATTACAAATGACATAAGTGATATTTAGTACACATATGACGGACAGATACAGTGGGCTTTATTTCTATGGTTATAAACAAAGATAATCTGAATTATATGATTAACATGTGAGATATGTTATGTTAAATGTGAGATATGTATGTTAAGAAAAGTAAAATATTTTGTTGTTGTTAGTATATGTTGATATGTTACAAGTGTTATCAAAGTAGTGTTCATATGCTGGGACCCAATGAGTCACCTAACATGATAAGATGTTGTGTGTAAATGATGCATGGAGAGAGAAAATAAATAACATAGTAGATGACAAAATGAGAAGGTGATCGACACAACAAACACCCTAGAATGCAGGGGAGCCTACACCCCAAATCCAATCAGAAATGAATCCTAAAATGTGGATTCAGCTGAGTGTATAATGACACCAGCAGACTAGTAGACTGCTAGAGGAACAACAACATCAAACCAGTATATTGCTAAGAATTGTGCAAAAGTTACAGGAAGAAATGGTCCGTATAAGGAGTGACAATCAGCGCCTGATGCAAGATTATGTAAGGATCCTCAAGAGCCTATCTAACAAACAGAATAAGGGAGTGATACAACCCAGTCCTGATAGAGACATGTAGGAACAAAATGAATGACAAGCCCATGACCAAACCACTGGAAGAGTGGAGAGAAGTCATTCATAGTGAAGAAACAAGAATAGAAACTAAAATGAGGCTGAGTCTAGTAATGTGTCGAAATAGCAATAAATTAAGAAAAAAAAAGTGAAACTACAAGGTGTGTTCTGGAAGATAAAACCACCTACATTTCATGGAGAAGTCGAAGAGGTGGCTGAAGCATGGTTGATTAATATGAACAAGTACTTCCAAGTTTACGAATACAGCAGCAACCGTAAAGCCAGACTGGCCATCTATCAGTTGAGAGAAAAGGCCACCCTATGGTGGGAGGAGGTCAAGAATGTCCACAGTATTGAAGATCAAGACGTGACCTGGAATTCGTTCCAACAATACTTTAAAGATAAACATCTAACATAATGTTTCAATGACGAAAAGTCCAGATAATTCCATGATTTGAAGTTGGGTCAAATGACGATGGATGAGTAAATAACTAAGTTCACTTCACTACTAAGATATGTTCCTTATTTAAGGGATGAAAAGGCTAAGGTTTAATGGTTCTTAAGCATTTTTCCAACCCACATGAAGGAACGAATTGAATTTATGAATCCAAGGACCATGGATGAAGCAATTCAGAAGGAAAGAATGTGTTACCAATAGTCCAATGCAGAAGAATAACTGGGCAAAAATTGGCAGTCAAGGAAAGGGAAGAAAAGCTGTTCAAATTTCAAAAGTGTTAGGACTAGTAGCTTTAAGAATTCTGCAAATAATTCTTTGAGCAAACAATTTGGAAGGAACCATCAAAGAACCTGATGGCCTACAGAAGAGAGGCCTACAGAGGCTTCCAACAAACCTAAGCAAGGACAACCCTCGAAACTACCTCTAGAGTGTTAGGTGTGTGGCGAGGCTCATTACTATAAAAATTTCCCACAACGAGGAAGAAGTGAAATAGTTGCTAATCTGCAAGAAGCTTCTACACTGGGAGATGTAGCCATAAATATACCCATAATCAATGCAGCATTGGAAGATCGCCAGGAAGAATATCAACCAATGATTATAGAGTTGGAAGGTAAGCTACTTTCACAGCCTGTTTCTATTTTGGTTGACCCAGGTTAAATTTAAAGTTATGTGAACACCAAAATAGTAGAAATATGTAAATTACAAAGTCAGAAATTCAAAAATCCCTGGCTGGTACAGCTAGCCACTAGAGCAAAAATAAAATTAAGTGCCAAAATTCCAAACTGTGCATTGGAGATTGGAAACCAGCAGTTAGATGTGGATTTGAATATACTGCCATTGGGATCCTATGATGTACTTCTAGGCATGGATTGGTTGGAGAAACATTGGAAATTGGTGGATTGTAAATAAAAGATTATATATTATAGGATTTAAGATGGAACTCGTAAAGAGATTCAAGGAATCAAGAAACCACTACAACTGTGTCCCATTACAGCTTCCCAAATGAAAAAAATTGTTAGAAAAGGATGCCAGATATGTGCCATCAAGGTGGGTTTTGCTAATTCTAAGGAGAAGACTCTGATGATGGAGAACATACTAGGAGTACAAGACTTCATGGATGTATTTCCAGAAGATATACTGGGTCTACCTCCGAGAAGAGATGTTGATTTCATTATTAAGTTAATGCCATGAGCATCACCAATTTCAAGGGCCCCATATCGAATGAGTGTCTCAAAGCTAACTGAATTAAAAATGCAATTGCAAGAGTTGTTGGACAAAGGGTACATTCAACCAAGTGTGGCCTCTTGGGGAGCACTAGTGGTGTTTGTAAAGAAAAATGATGGAACCATGCGAATGTGAATGGATTATAGGCAGCTCAATGAACTGACTGTCAAAAATAAATATCCTTTACCTCCAATTGATGACCTGTTTGATCAGGTGAAGGGGGCCACTGTATTCTCAAAGATAGACTTAAGTTCTGGATATCAACAGATCCAGATAAAATATGAGGATATCTACAAGACTTCCTTCTGTACTAGATACGAGCATTATGAGTTTGTGGTACTACCATTTGGTTTAACTAATGCACCAACAAAATTTTCGAGACTAATGCATGGTACATTTCACCCCTTTTTGGAGAGTTTTGTGTTGATATTCATTGATGATATTTAATTTATTCAAAGAATATGGAAGACCATAAGGAGCACTTACGAATAGTGTTGGAGATGTTACGAAAACATCAGCTGTATGCCAAGTTCAACAAATGTGGCTTCTTCAAGGAAGAAATCCAGTATCTAGGCCATGTTATTTCCACTGAGGGAATAGTGGTTGATCCAGAGAAAATTAAGACGATTATGGAATGGTGAATACCCCAAAATGTGGCAGATATCCGATCATTTATGGGATTGGTTGGATACTATCGATGGTTCATTGAAGGGTTCTCAAAGATTGCTTTTCCAATTACCTCCTTACAAGGGAAGGGAAATGTATTTAAATGGACTAATGAATGCTAGAACAGTTTTGAAAAGTTAAAACATCTATTGACTATTTCCCCGATGTTGAGAGTAGCCGACTCCAACAAATAATTTGAGGTTTGTACTGATGCTTGTAAGGAAGGAGTTGGGGAGTTTTATCGCAAGCAGGAAAATTGGTTGCCTATGAATCGAGAAAATTAAAAGAGCATGAAAAACAATACTCAATCTATGACTTAGAGCTAATAGCGGTAGTGCATGCAATCTGGGTATGGAGGAACTACTTGCTAGGAAAAAGATTTGCGTTAAAAATCGACCATAGCAGCCTAAAAAAATACTTTAAGAAAGATGATCTACACACTCGTCAGGCAAGATGGAATGCCTTTCTAAGTGAGTTTGACATTGATATTAAACATGTAAAAGGTAAATAAAATTGTGTGGTGGATGCCTTAATAAAAAAATTGCATTATGTTTATGAACTTTTCTATAACTAGCATGAATGTAAATTTTTAGATCAAATGAAGGAGGAAGCCCAAAAGGATCCTGAACACCAGTTTTTATGGCAGAAAATGGAGGAGGCCAAAAGGGAATAAAAACCTTCTGACTACAGAGTTAGCAAAGATCAATTGCTAATCTTTAAGGAAAAGATTTATATCCCAAATCGAATGGATTTGAAGGAGATGGTCATGAATGAATATCACTGTAGCAATTATTCAAGACATCCAGGGTACGAGAAAATGCTAACGGCAATTAGAAAGGTCTATTTCTGGCCTAGTATGTGAAGAACCATTGCAAAATATTTAAACAAATTTCCTGAGTGTCAACAGGTTAAGGTGGAGCATCAACATCCAGCCGGATTGTTGTAGCCCATACCAGTACCTGAGTGGAAATGGGAAGTTATATATCTAGATTTCATTACTGGTTTACCAAGATAAAAAATTCACAATGACTCTATTATGGTGGTGGTTGATAGATTGAGTAAGGCAACACATTTTATACCGGTACAGTCTACTTATAAAACTATGCAAATAGTAGATATATTTATGAGAGAGATTTTTAGAGTGCATGGAATATCTAATATTTTCATATCAAACAGGAATGTGAAGTTTAATTCAGCATTCTGGAAGACCTTATTTATGGGTTTGGGAACCCAAATAAAATTCAGCACCACTTATCATCCCCAGATGGATGGACAAACTGAGCGAGTGAACCAAATTCTGGAAGATATGTTGTGCATGTACATGATGCTACAACCTATGAGATGGGAAGAGTACCTACACCTGGTAGAATTCGCTTACAACAATTATTATCAGGAATATCTTAAGATGAGCCTCTTCAAAGCTTTGTATGGACGATAGTTTCATACTCCTATTAATTGGAGTAGCCTCGAAACCAAGTTGATGTTTGGACTGGAAATGTTAGCTGAAATGGAATCAGAAGTAAGAAAGATCAGGCAAAATCTGAAGGCAGCTCAAGATCGACAGAAATCATATGTACATAAGAAGAGGACTTATTGCGAATTTGAGGTGGGAAATCATGTGTATGTAAGGATTAAACCGAAGAAGAGCACACTAATATGGGCCTACTGTGCCAAGTTGGCACCTAGGTTCTGTGGACCTTTCCAGATATTGGAAAGGGTGGGACCTGTGGTATACCGATTGGCCTTACCTAGTCGTATTCAGGTGCACAATGTGTTCCATGTATCCTTGCTAAAGTGATACGTGCATGACCCAAAGCATGTAATCCACTCACAAAGCATTCAGGTAGGTTAAGATTAAAGATCCTATCTTGAAATAAAAAAAAATTAATGAGAATTTAATTTAGATTTTTGTTGATTACAAGTCGAGCCAGGCGGATAATTTCTGATCAAACCTCAGCATATACTCGATCGGAGAGAAATCAAGCTCTGGAGGCGAGCCATCACATAGGTTAAACTGCAGTGGAAGCACTTCATCTCGGATGAGGCTACCTAGGAAGATGAAGGATTTGTTCATGAAGCTTATCCATAATTGTTTGTTGATTTGGAGTGAAAACACCAAGGATGATGTTTACTTCAAGGGGGGAAGTTGTGACAGTTGGTTTAATTGCTAACTAATTGTTATGTAATTTTTATTTTTTAAGAGACTAAAAAAAATTATTTTCTTTTGAGGAAAAGATAACATAATGAACATGAATCAATTATGTTTTTTTCGAAATAAATTAATCATGGAAAAGTGGTTCCATAAAAAGTAAAAAACTGATGGTAAAGTATTCCAAGAACTGAGAAGTGGTTGAACTGAAAACAGTTCAGACAGTTACCTTTTTCTCTGAGGATAAAAGTACATCCCAGTAAGGAAAAGGGGTTATGTTCTGTGGCTAAGAGGAGGAAAATGAGAGAGTGATAATTTCTTGAGATGGTGGTGACCAGTGGAAACACCCAGCATTCCTAAAATTTCTGGAAAATATGACTGGACTTGGGATCTCAAGGTCTCTTCCGGATTCTCTATCAACCTACTCATTTCAGGTGTGGAGCACAGGGGGAGATGAAGACGTAATCACGTCTCTCACGGAAGGGAGAACATCATCAGCTAAATTTGGAAAAGAAAACAGATAAGTGAACTTACTGGGCCTGATGTCTAGAAAGAGATGTTCTTGTATCACAATTCCCTAAGATATCTGTTTAATTATTGTTTATGTTATTTAGTTATTTTTCTGTTACAGTTAATGTTTTCTAGAGTAGTTGTTTAATTTCTAATTACTATTCTTTTAGATATCTTTTTGTTACAATTAAAGTTTCTCCAAAATATCGGTTTAATAAAAGTTAATGATTCTTCGAATGTGAAATGTGGAACTCTTGTTTCGGAAGGATGAGAATATGGTCTTAACTGTACCTTTTATATATAAAGAGAATACCACAGTGGAAAGAATAGAGTCATACATGGACGGTTTAGATGTACCATGATGGAATTAATAATGAAACTCTTAGAAGGAAAAACAATAAATGCACTATCATGTATATAAGAAAATAAAGTCAAGTACCTGCTGAAAGTTTAACTCAGGAAACCGCTAACCCAGGGTCTAGAGTCAAAACTCCAAATCCTGGATTGGTGGTTCCTTGGTTCCTATTATCCTATGATATACACGGAACAAAAAACTGGGATTGTTCGGACATCACTCTACTTAATAAAATGAAAGATTAAAACATGAATTCTACTCTTAACAAAGAGACAGAAGTCATTTTCTGAAAGTCAAATAACATCATTATAACTGTAAAAATCATAACAGAATGTTCCTTTATATCATGCTAATGAAGAAAGATAAATTACAATGCTATACAACTCAAAATAAAAATCGAGTATTGACAGAGTGTTGTAGAAGAGCATGACACCAACTGTCCTTGACAGGGAGAAATAAATAAAACAGTGTAAGTGGGATATGAAGAAAATTGCTTCTAGTAACCTTAAAAGAGTGAATCAGTGATAAGAGGATGAATGAACGAGAAAACTCAGACAACCCAGAAAATTATAAACCAAATTCAAAATGTATTAAAATTGGTCTCGGAGCGGGAAGAGATTTATTCTCTTAAATTATTGGATACAAATACACATACAACTCTAATACAATAGCATTACATTTCAATAAAGCCTAGAGTCATCAGATAAATGCTGCGGTTTAAAATTAGAAGCTTTTTTGATGTGCTACAAACCCATCGAAGAAAACTCGGTACCTGAGCCGGAAGAGATTTATTCTCTTAAATTATCGGATACAAATACAAATACAACTGTAATAGAATAGCATTACATTTCAATAAAGCCTAGAGTTTAACAGATATATGCTGCCGGTTTAAACTTAGAAGCTTTTTTGATGTGCTACAAACCCATGGGAGAAAACTCGGTACCTGCAGAGTAAGCAGCTAGGAGGTTGGAACCCTAACCCTCATCAAAGGAACGAAAATAAATCAGTGAGAAATTACACCAGTCAACCCTGGCAGATTTACCTACACAAACGAGAGGAAACGTTATTGCACATAGCATAACATTTGCAAAAAGGGAACCAACCTTTCAGGCAGCATTACTCCAAAAGAACAGCTCGTAGCACATCATCCAAGCTGGACACTGTTCGTTATGTGTGATAGCTGCTGTATGTAGTCCTAATCTCCTGGAATATGTAATATGTATATCTGTTTCCAAACATAGATTTATGTGCTTTGCAAAACATGTAGGAACTCCATATCGCTAAAAATTTGGATAAGTAGCTTTATATATATATATATATATATATCAGCAAGGTATTGGTGTTTCCATTTACTGACATACTTATAAAATCTAGATCACTAAACATTTGCACTTGTGTCTCCGGTCATGGATGCATACATATCTATAATAGTGGTTAGGAGCAGGAGCAGGGCATTGTGCTGTATTTTTTATATGAGTGGTAATTCAGAGTGGACTGGTGTCTGAATAGTGTTTAGGAGCAGGAGCAGAGTATTATGGTATATATTTTTATATGAGTGATATTTTTATTTTTATATTTTTAATTATATTTCGTTAATAGGTTAAATAGACAACTTTGCAATTTATAGAATTTTTAAATAAAGCTTATAATATTAATATGAATAGAAATCTCTTAATTTAATAAAATAAATTTTCACTATTTTCAAATTTCATTATTACTAAATCAATTTGTTGAGATTTTGTAAAATGAGGTAGCTGACTAAACAAGATTGATCGTGATGAAAATTTTATAATTAAATATGTTTGAGCTAGAAGATCCTTGGGATAGATTACTTCTCAAAAACTTCTTGGTTAAGAAATGTAAGTCTTGGAGATGATGATTTGAAATTATAATATAAATATTTTCTTTTTCTCATATATATTTTTAAAATATAACTTTAATAATATTAATTAAAATATCATAATTCTAATAAAAATATATATATAATTTCTCTTCAAATATTCAAAAAGTTTAAAAAATCTAAAACAATTTTGACATGGTTAAAATTTTTCATTAAAAACTATATTTTTTAACAAAACTCTTTTATTATTAAATTTTTTGTTTATAAAATATTAACCCAAAAATTTCACTATACAGTAAAACTAAAGGCTGCTCAAAATACATTACTTTGAAAAGTATAACTATTGCATAAACTTCCATCCCTCTCTTGATATATAGCAAATCTGTAATGTTAAATGGAAAAATAATTTGCAATTATAACCTGTTATAAAAATTACACAAGCTCCTCCACCCATTTGATTAGTTTTTAACCTCCGCCACTAACTTCATCCTCAACCTTTATTATAAAATTTAAACATATATCCTGATGGAAACTAAACACATTTCTCAACCATAATTCATAAACATCTATGAAAACTCTTTTATACCATGACTGACCTGGAGGAGCTAGAGGGATGGAAAGCCCTTACCCCTGGTTTTCTTTGTGTGTGCAGGTTCTTACTTACATATTGCCAGCAACTCTTCTCTCTCTTTGCTGGATCAACATAATAAACAACTATTAGCCTTGAAATAGAACGCTGAAATTGAATTGGCATTTGGCTTTAGATCTAACAGAGGTAATCTATTTGGAATAGAGAGCTGAAATTGAATTGACCCCAAATGAATAAATATGGCTTTCGATCTAACAGAGGTAATCTATTTTTGCTGGATCAACATAATAAACAAACTACTAGCCTTGGAATACAGAGCTGAAATTGAATTGGCCCCAAATGAATAAATATGGTTTTCGATCTAACAGAGGTAATCTAGATGTAATGAAACCCACCATTTAAATAACCTGAAAGATAGCTTGCAACATCATATATAAATGGTAGATACAAAGGCCATAGAGCCATTCTATAAAAGCAACTTACAAACCCTTAAAAAAAACCCTTGTAGAGACTTCGTGGATCCACAGTCAACACCTCTCATCTGTGAAAGATCACTCTTCTTCAAGATAGTCCTTATTTTGCAAGGGTAATACTCATTTGGAAAAAAAAAAAAAGACAGATTAAGAGAATTTTAACTCTTACCTTACACTTCCAATTTTTAACTTCCTATTTGCTGTAACTTGTTCCAAAAAACAAAAATAACAATAACAAAATAATTATAGATCAAACCTTTGAAAAAGTTGCAGCTGTTGATCTTCTGAGCCAATGCTCTTAAGGTGCTCCTCCTTTTCAATGGGGTCATGTCCTATTACATCACAAACACAATCTGGCACATGAGAGAAGTTGTTCCAAGATGGTGTATTTCAAAGGTTATAAGGAATTTGACAATAAACAGTCAAATAACATGCCATAACCTTACGAGAAGTATTGGATTGCATCATACTTAACAAGCCAATTACGCCAAAGTTTCAAAAAATGATCTACAAGATAAAAAATAGATCATTGTCTAAAACCCTGCCAGGCTGGTTGTCAAGTATTGAACCCGATACTTATCATAACCCACGACATCGGTTTTGACCCCTTATTGCCCAAACTCTTTACAACCTATGAGACACACAGTCGCGAAGCCACTTCTCCCATGCCCGATGCAGAGTACCAGATCGTATCTGTGATGTAAGAGCAAATGATTTTCTTCCCCATATCAAGAATTGGAAATCTTGACACAAACACTGGGACGATTGGATATCAGAGATCCATCTTCTAGTTGCTTCTCTGGAGAAATGGGCGATCTGTTTATAATGAGTCTTTGTGGGGCATCTTCTGGATAATCAGCGAGCGAGTGATCAGCTTTATCCACGTAGCAGAAGGCCAGCCATCCATCCATGAGAAAAGATTCGTTGTTTTGCAGGCAACTTGGTGAGTGGAGTGTTAGGTGATAAGTTAGACGAACTAAAATATAATATCTAAATGTATAAATTATTTTGTGGGTTCCATCTCTACGTGTTGAGACTAGGGAATTTGTCTGAGCTGCAGCTTGGCAATTGGTTTGCACAAAGCACGCGTCCAATGCTCCGATTTCCCAAATTTTCCTTTCTCCACTGTCAATGTCGGGAAAAAAACGAGAAAAAGATGAATTCCGTGCGACAGGGATGATCCGAAAATATTTGCTTTTCCAGCTTTTGAATAGAATACAATGCTTTTATTTAATTATATAAAGCACATGGCGGAGAATATTTTAATTTCGGATTATAGATCAAATTTCTTTTAATTTTAAACTAGTTATAAATAAATAGATAAATAAAGCAAGACAAAATAGCACAACATTTCTTTCCTAGTCTTTCAGGTTAAAGATATTATAAAATTCATGGTAAAGAGAAACACCAGTTGACTTTAAGAATCTAGCACAACATTTCTTCCCTAGTCTTTCAGGTTAAAGATGTTATAGAATTCATGGTAAAGAGAAACACCAATTGACTTTAAGAATCATTTTCATCACAATGGGTGGATTTTCTTTGATTTTAGCAGTGCTAGTTGTTTCAATAGGTTCAAGCTGTTATCCATCATTACCATGAGTGAGCTTAAGAAGCAAGCAAAGGGGTAAAAGTAAACAAAATCCAAAGTTAACTATATAAGAAAAGTAAAGTTAATTGTTTTGTAAAATTAGATTATTAAAAGATTAACACATGGTTTTATTTATGATAAATAAATTATATACAATTGAAAGACAAATACTATTATAATTTGTACTTTTATTAGTAATTAGTGTAGATCCATTTAAAATAAGGATCTACTAAACACAGAGAGGGATCATGTTTATAGTTAATATAGATCTAATACGATACTATAGCATCCCATAATGGATTTCTACAACCCTTTAAGTAGTTCATCATAACAAATATCATGGTCTTGTAAAGCATAGTACTTTTTTTAATTAAGTTAATTTTCTAATTTTATAGTTAAAATCATAATCGTAGTAACTTATTTATCCATCTTAATCTCTTGAGATATTTCATTTTTAAAATTGTATTTTTTGAATTTATAAAATGTATTCAATGTCTTCAAAACTTATTTGGAAACTTGGATTGTGTACACTACACAAATTAAACTTGCAACTAGAACACATCTTTTCTCTATCTCAAACAAAACTAACCAAAAATATATACAAGAAAAGAGAGTCATCATGTAAAATAGTAAGATTAGTTAAATTGTTTTAACGATAAATTTTTATTTTTTCAATTAGTGTATATATAGTTTTCTTTTATCATATATCTTTTAAATGCTACATATTAGTAGATTTTTTTAATTTTTAATTACTCTTCTGACATTGAAATATTTTATTACGATCAAGGCTGAAATATTTTTTATATAACTTTCTCATATTCAAATGTGAAAATATAAGTTTTTTTTTAAATTTTAGTTACTTTATTTCTCTATAAAAGTTATATAAGATTATGATATTTCATATGGACATATAAATGATTGATTTATGGTAGAGAGTGAGAGTAAAAAAATGTACCTTCATTCTTGTTTTTTAATTGTAGCATATATACTTGTTAACCCAAGGTTGAGCACGAAAATACTTACACATCTCCCTCATATTGGGCTCGGGAATGAGTCTATATGCTCAATTATTATTTTATTTAATTTTTATGGAGTCAAAATGTTAAACCGAAGATTAATGAAATGAAATGAAATTTTAACGTCCACGAGACTAAAAATAGTCTATGGGACTATGAGTTCCATTTTTTTAGCCTTTTGCATTTCAATCATTTTTCTTATTCAAATTGATGATGAGTTGGCCCAACCTTCCAACAATCCCATCGCTGGAAAGACAATGCCAAGAAACAAATGCTAACATATTCCCTTAAATTTCTTTGATGTCTTTGAATACGTCACATTCAAAAATGAAATATTTTTCCAATTCCATTGCCCCAGACATGAAAAATGTACACACTCATTCTTCCCAAGCTTCTTTATACCTTTTCCACCGTCATGTTTGACACTGAAGATGATGCGATTTGGTTCTTAATTGAGAAATAAGCACCTTTTCCCTCCATGGAATGTTAGCTCCAGTGTACATGTTAGCTCCAATGTACTCTTTCTGTTAGAGATCATAAGTGGGGTTGAATTCGTCGATGTAGTACTTCTTCTTTCAAACCAAATTTTTTCCCCATACCCCTTAACTTTCTCTGATGTCTTTGAATACATCACATTCCAAAATGAATTTTTTTTTTGATTCCACTACCCCAACTGTGAAAAACGTACACACTCGTTCTTCCCAAGCTTCTTTAGGAATTTTCCACCGTCTTGTTTCACACCAAAGATGATTCGAGTTGGTTCTTAATTGAGCAATAAGAAAATTTTCCCTCCATGGAATGTTAGGTCCAATGTAATATTTTTGTTGGAGATCATATGTAGGGTTGAATTCTTCAATGTAGTACTTATTATTTCTACCCAACTCTTTTCCCCATGGTTGTTTACAAAACTTCTTCGTAACAAAATTCTGTAAATCCTTGCTATTTTTGGGACAAGTATTGAGGTAGATATTCCATTTTGTATCCATGTGTAGTTTTGTCTCATCCATGTTTTCTTTCTTTCACTAATTCCTTCCTTGAAGTTAACATTAGGCCATCTACCTGCTCCCATTTGCTCAATTCTTTTTAGATATCTTATGAGTCTCACCATAGCAATTGCTTCGATGGGAGTTTCTCATGTTTCACTCAAAATTATCTCATAAGGTACCAAAATTTTTATTTTGAACTTTCTCATCATCAAGTGTTTTTGGATTTTCTCAAATTTCTTCCATTTTGAGATAGGGGTGTTGCTAGCCCACAATTCACACCTATATAGTGGCCTAGAGAGCATTCATTTTTTTTTTATTGTAGTCAAAATATTAAACATTACAACATCTCTACCATACTAAGCTAGTGAGCCTAAAACTTTGATTTTCTTAATGGTTTTGGTGAATATTTATGCAAAATTATTACTAAATTTATAATACAAGTTTTCAATTATTTTTTAGAGTTTTGGATTTCAATACGCTTTAGGTTTCTATGGAATATTAAATTATTTGTAAGTTTAATTAAACTTTGATTATCACAATTAATAATAGCTAGAATGACTTTCTTTTATCCAATATTTTCCAAAATTCTCCTTAACCAAATAGCTTGTACTCCATTTTGTGGATGACAATAACCATACACTAGTACTCTATAGTGCACTAAAATATAGAGACCTTTCGTTTGTTATTATATGAGCTTCCGTCTTTTCTATGATGGACCTTGTTTTCTAGACTCCTTAGTGAAAGGCGATTGAATAATATGATAGGTAAATATGTCCTTTGGGTATCTAACATATGTCCCTCATCGACTATTGGACATACATGTTTGGTTGAATTTTTGACACCATTGTTGGCAGATAATTGGTAGACATGAGACAATTAGTGGGATATCTAACTTCATATTGTTGGTATGCGATGAAATTGACGTCGGAACACTGGTGGAATCTACAATGTAATGCAATGGGATAGGCATTAGATGAATGACATTCAGGTCAATGACTATTTATTTTCTAAGTGCAATAGATATTAGCATAATATTTCCGAAAAACTAATAATTAATTTTGATGTTGATCTTATTTTAAATTATTATAATATATCATTCAACAATATACTTCAAAAATTCAATGATAATGCACAATAAGAAGAAAATATTTACCATGGGAAAACCCAACAACCTTCTCAACAGAGAAATTATTCAGTTCAATAAGAGACGGGCACCTAGACCTTCTAGTCATTAACTAGGTCACACATAGTGAAACCATCCAGGTCAAGCCTCCCAACCTAATCCAACACTTCACTTTTCTTGATATGACTCAAAATTTTAGCCCTCCTGTAGCTACCAGAACCCCAAAATCGCCCCCCCCCAACACAATTCCCAAAATTTGTGGGCATCCACATGTGCAAGCTTGAGAGAGACACAGAGAGAGAGAGAGAGAGAGAGAGAGAGAGAGAGATCCAATTAGTACTTCTTATCCTTCTTGATCTTCACTAGGATGTCGAGAAATTGTCTTCATAAGAGAGTGCGAATTGGTGCCAAGACAATGAGTCTGAGATTATTTTATACAATGATATATCTAGGTTGAAGGGGGTGTGTCCTTTACCTAGACCAACTTGAATTGGAGGGAGGAAAACTTGACACACTTGGAGCCAAAAATTTCAATTTCAAATATTCAAATTTTCTTCTTTTAAAAGTCCAGATGGGACTTGAACGAATTTTTTTTTTTTTGAATTTATCATTTAAAATATTATTTAGAATAATCAATATAAATAAATAAAGTAGCCTAATATACATTATGAAGACCAACCATAGTTACAAAATTCAACAATCCCTCTTAAATAAGGAGGTATTCATACTGATTATCATAGATGCTCTCAAGTTGGAAAATTTCTCTAAGAAAAGGCTATATCAAATCATAATCAATATCATTATATACCACCATCAACATTCACTGGTGCCCATGTCCTGGTTAGTACCTAAACCATGGCTTATCAACAAAATATCAGGAATCACTCCTCTAGAGTGATTTCTCCTCAAATCCTAAGGCCTCTCACTGAACCAAAATGTTGAGATACTAACTTAACTAACAAGTCCTCACTCAACCTTCCTCGTGATCACTCTAGGACATAACCTCACTCAACCCTTCATTGGTTAGTGATTAGGTCTAAATTCTGAAATAACTCACTCCATCCTTCCCTAGTGAGTGATTGGGTATAAAGGCTGGAAGACCTCATTCAGTTGTTCCCCAGTGAGTGATTCTGTCCAAATGTTGAAATACCTCACTACATCCTTCCTTTCTGTGTGATTGGGTTCAAATATTGAGATAACTCACTACAAATTTCCTTGGTGTGTTATGTGGTCTAGAACTTACTCAACCTTTCATGGTGAGTAATTAAGTCTCTTCACTAAGAGGCACTCACTTCACCCTTCTTGATAGGCACTTTGGGCCTGTCAAACCATTCCTCCCATTGGGATAATTTCCATCCATGCTGGTATTGAATCAATGCTCCTTGTTAATGAGAGGGGTAATATCCATAAGCCTTGCCTGATCTCTAAAGTACATGGAAATCTCTCTGGGCAATGGATTCATAAAAACATCAACTTCCTTCACATTGGTGGAGATGTAATCAAATATTATCACACTCCTCTTTACCATGTCATGGATGTAGTGGTACTTAACATCAATATTATTTGACCTATCTTGTAACACATGATTCTCTAAAATATTTACACATCTTTGATTATCACTGTGTATCACAGTCGATTCTAGCTCTTGGTGAAATAATCCTGTTAGCACATTCATAGCCACACTACTTTTGTACATTCTTCATTAGTTGTAATATATTTTTCTTCTACAATGTTGAATGTGATAGATCTCTGCTTACTTCTCATCCAAGATATCATAGTGGAGCCTAAACTGAAGCATACTCTTGAAGTGCTCTTCCTATCATCAACACTTCCTACCCAATCAACATATGTATAACCTTGAAGCTATACATCCTTGTTTGTAACATATCTCAAACCATAGTTCATAGTACCATGTATATATCTCAGAATGTGCTTTGCTACAATCTAATGCCCATGTCTTGGTTCCACCTAGAATTGGCTCAACGTGTT
The DNA here is from genome assembly GCA_034641835.2 of Pinus albicaulis. Lineage (NCBI taxonomy): Eukaryota > Viridiplantae > Streptophyta > Pinopsida > Pinales > Pinaceae > Pinus > Pinus albicaulis. The sequence continues at coordinate 84,214 of JAXQQM020075628.1, forward strand.
TACAACACATCAAATGTTCAGCCTAGTGTTAACCAATTACATCAACGAGCAAATTAACTGCTTGTACACAGATGGATCTACAGATCTAGAGTTAGAGCCTATTAACTTTTTCAAGTTAGTCACCATGGGAGTAGCCATAGATTTATAATCCATCATGCAAAATTTTGGAAGGATATCCATAACATGCTTTCCTTGACCAAGGAAGACCTCACCAGTTTTCTTCCATACTTCCAGTCTCAAGTAATAATGCATCAAACTAATATACCTCACACCAATTTCCAAATTCAACTTCTTTTTACACCACATGATGAGAGGCTCAATGCCTATCAGAAAAAAATCATCAAGATATAGAAATAGGATCACATGTGCATTATTCACAACCTTTAAATATAGGTTTGGATTTACATTGCTCTTTGTAAATCCCAATCTAGTCAAATAGTTATCAATTCGAGCATGCCAAGCTGTTGGAATTACTCCAGTCCATATAAGGAATTTTTTAACCTCCAAACATGATATTCCTTTCCATGCACCTCAAAACCTTGAGGATACTCTATTTACACATCTTCCTCAATTAAACCATTGAGGAAATTAGTTTTCACATCCATTTGTTGTAAACTACATCCCAACAAAGAAAAAAGAGAAATAATATATCTAATGGAGGTGTACTTGGAAATTGAAGAAAATATATCATAATAATCTTCTCCCTCTTTTTTGGAGAACCCTATAGCCATAAATTATACCTTGTATTTATCAATATTTCCATATGCAACATGCCTGATATTATATATCCACTTGATAGTCACCACTGAATCCCCTTCTCACCTTGGAACAATTTCCTAGACATTATTCTTCATGATGAATTGGTATTCTTCATTTATGGATTCCTTCCATACTTGTTGGCTAGCTGCTTCTTCATGAGTGGAAGGTTCTTCATTAATAGTATTAGTCATAAGAGCTACATAGCTAGAAAAACTTTTAGGTTTCTTAATTTTTCTGGATGTACCATCAAGAGCTACATGTCCTTCTACGTCTTCCAATGTATATGCAAGCCATGTTCATTTTTTGAATTCAAGAGAAACAACCAGCTCTACTAGTTCACAAGGTCCTTCTAGCTCTTCAAGACATTCCATAGAACTTGAATACCCTTCCTTTGAAGCCTCATGATTTACTTCAACATAGGAATCCATGGACATTTCCTGAGTTGACGTCCAATATGAAAATTTCTCATCAAAGATGAAATCCCTACCAATCTAAATCCATCAATGCTTTGGAATATAGATTTTATGGGCCTTTGATGATTCACTATAACCAACAAATATGCCTTTATTTCGTGAAGGTTCTAACTTATTATTTTTATCCTTAGGAACATGAATATAGACAGGGAAATCGAATATTCTCATATTTCCAACCTCTAGCTTTCGTCTAGAGAATACTTCTTTAGGAGTCATTGTTCGTGCCTCAGTTTGTCCCCAATTCCACCATCTACCACTCCCATTTTGCCCTATTTTTTTTCCAAAAGTAATCTTTTACCTACATATCTATCACTGTCATTGTCCTGAACATCACTAAAGCCTGACCTGAGGTAAATGCATTTACATTAGTGTCTTTTTACTATTTTTTGATTAAAATTTAAGTGATTTAAATTAAATTCTAATGGGTTAACTAACTACTATAGGCTAGATCTGAATGATACAACAACATGATCATAATGGAAATATACTTGTCAAAAAGCATGCCCTCTCGTTTCTGTACTCAAATACATAGTTCCTAATACATACTAAACTACACCGAGACCTAGTCGACTTCCACTATGGATTCTATGCTTCTAGGGGTGGGACCTAATGATGAGGATCTTGACCACGCCATGATGGGGGATGGAGATGCTCCATATTGTTGCAATGGGACTATGCCATGGATGGATTTCATCAGAACTACTATGCCAAAGTTGAACACTTCATTCAGATCATTCCGATCTATCCAACTATTATGGTTATTTTGTGATTTCCTCGTTGCCTATAAAAGGCCTGAGTATGCTATAAACTAGTTAGTCTATTTGTGAATTATTTATGCAAGACATTGAACTACCCAAACTATTGTTAATACTTCTCACTATAATTTAAGAATAATTTTTAATCAAGCATGGCTATGGTTTGATACATTTGTTTTGAGTTTTAGATTAGTTGTGAGTTTCTAATCCAAATGCATTAGATTCTTCTTCTATAATATCTTTAGGCTTACCTAGGTGTGGCCAGGCCCACCATCATCTGGGAAAATATCTCCTATCGAAATCTAGGTATTTGATTGCCTGTTGATTTTTTATGTGTGATTTTATTTAGACATTTTCAATTTAGCTTTAGTTTTCGTAAGCAGTTTTGTGTTACATGTCATATTATATCTCAGAGTGATTGTAATCGTTATTAATTTTCATCCAACAATTAATAACGAATGCAAAGAAGTAATGAATGGGTGTAGATGGACTATATAACTTCATATGATTATGTGTGAGCCCTCTGCGCAGAGCTATATTCTACCTCTTGGAAGAAAACAAAGTCAGCTGCTTGATTTCTAAGTTTGAAACAATTTTTACACATTAACTTATCATGGCAACCACGAAGTCATTCATCCTTTGATGCATCAAATTAGTCAGATTGCATTGTGGTTTGATTTAATAGATAGCTGGAATGTGTGATAAGCTTGTAAGTTTTGAATGTCTGTAGAATCTTAATCTCATATATGCATTTAGATTAGGAAACTATTGTTGTGTGATCACACCATTTCATAGTATGCACAAGTGAATTTCGAACTCAATAATTATAGATTGATAGTGTGTTTCTAATTGTGTTTCAATTGGAGATATTATGGTTGTTTCGACACTAATAGTCAAGTTTCAGTAGGTCTTGTAATTTTTTCCAAGTAGTGGAATTATTCAAGGGTTGGTTTCATTAAGTAGAAACAGTTTGATTTGAAAAGCATTGGGTAACTAGCTAGTTTTTATGAATTTTTTTTAGGATAGAATTCGATAGTGAAATGGTTAGATCATCCCTTTAGCATTGTTTGAAAGTATAATTCATATGTAGTTTCGACATTCTATTTAAAGATCGAGATGTGTGATTTGTTCTAGGTGAATTAGTCCAATAAAGTGCCAAAAATAGTTTGATTTCCTTTAGAATAGGATTAATTTAATTATATAGAAATTAGCAGTTAAACTCAGACCATAAGTATAGATTTGATTTAAATATAGTTATTTGGATTTCATAAAAGCATTTTTTCCTTTTCAGTCTAGAAGTTTGAGATCGATAACTCAGTAATATGTGTGCAAACAATTGGGTCTATTCACCTAGAGTTGTTCTATCATTTCTTAAGTGGATTTATTCCTTAGTTTGAATAATAACTTGAGTAGAGTATCATTTTCAATTGATCCATGATAATTAGAAGTTTATAGTTATTTTAATTTGATTATTGATTCTGCTTCAGAAATATTGTCTGCTAATTTAAAATAGGAAGATTGGATTGTAGGAAGGATAGGAAGTAGAACAATGTGGCTTGATTAAACTCTTTTAATATTCATTGTTTGTAATTTTGATAGGCCTTGGATAGGAGAAATTTTTCATAATTTCATAGTAAGTGATCATCATTGAGGAAAAATATTCACTTTGACACAAGTTGGATCAAAAGTGGAGTGCAAATCATGTTTATGAGTCCAAGTTAACAATTAATATTAGGATTTTTAATTTGTATATTAAAACTCTCAACATTTTGGCGTCATTTCCGGGGAAGTTGTATTTTGATTCAGGAAAAAATTGTTACAAATTTTTCAAAGGTATTGCAAGACTATCAGGGGGTAGAGAGTGTATGGTAAGATGTGAGTGAAGAGCCACACATCCACTATTGTGGGGTTGCACCAAAGTTTGACGGTTGTTTCCTATCTTTAAAATTTATTTTCTTTTCCCTTATGCATAGAAGTAGAAGTAGACCAAGAGATAGTAAAGTTAGATTTATTTCTATTTCACAATTTCCTAAAAATTTTGGTTTGACAAAAATCCCATTAATAATCCCGCTTATCGTTACCCAGGAACTAAGCACAAAAAAGGGGGCACTAGCAACAAGGAGATATTAAAAGGATAACTCCCCATTCGGGAAGAAGTAAGTCATGTATCCATTGAGTCCTTCTGCAGCCATATCAATAGCAACACATCTGAAACCAGCATGGCACACAATGGAGGGGAAAATAGAAACAATGAATGAAATTAGGAGGAAAACCATGGAGAGGGAGGAGGCTCAAGAATGCCTTTCTTTGAAGGAAATGAAGATGGACCAAGAAACCAAGATGGACCAAGGAGAGGACCAGATGAACAAGAAGAATAAATTACCTTCGGATTTCCTATACTTGATGTAACCAGTAAAATCACTATGAAAAGAATACCAATGACATCTCTGTCGCTCTTCTATGGTAAGTCCTCCGAGGACCCTGATGCCTTTATTTTTGAGTTTGATATTTTATTTAGGAGATACAATTATTATGATGACGCGCATAAACTTAAGTTTTTCCCAGCAACCCTGAAATATGTAGCCATTAGATGGTTCATGAGCCTAGGTGAAAACACCATTTAATCTTGGGATGATATGAAGTTCATCTTTCTTAAAAAATACCAAGACTTCTACAAAATTAGGGATGTGAACGATATTCTTAGAATGCAACAATTAGATGGTGAAATCATAGAAGAATGTATCAAAAGTTTCCTATGTCATTTTCACAAATCCTGAGTGGCATATCTAGACGAGAAAATTGTTAGAACTGTATTTTTAAAGGGGCCGAGGGATGAATGCATTGACACCATAAAACTTCCGAGTGGTGGGGACATTTACAAAAATTATTTTGCTGAAGTAGTTGAACTATGTCGTACTTACTCAAGAATACAGGCTAAAGTAGGCAAGAAACTCAGTGAAAATCTTCGAGATGTTGTGTCAAGAAATCAAAAACCTACAACCACTATTCTCACTAGAGTTGAATTGGGGAACCTATTTGAAAAATTTAAAACAAACATTTTAAACAGCATTGGTGACCAACTTGATATAGTGAAACTAAAAAAGAAAGAAGGGGACGAAAAGGCTACCTGGAAATATTTTTTCCTAAATGCAGAAAAAAAACATATGGAAAGGGAGTGTCCCATTAATGTTATTGGGGTTTATGGGATTTGTGATTTAGAACTTCCAACTGAGAAGTGTCCATCTCTTCCTGGCTGATAGGCTATATATAAGGGGAGTACCAAAGAAAATTACTCTTCACAAACAAACAAGAAACCCTTTTGGAGAAGCCCAAATCAAAACATGTTTCCAGATCCTAGTCCCTAATGATATGGTCAGAATCAACCGTGAAATTTCCAGCCATCCTACCCCCCTTGGGCTAATCCTAAAAAAAAAAACACTCCTTGGAACCAGAATTGGTCGGAAAATCCTTATGTGAACATGTTTCAACCTCAAAGTCAATTCTAAGAGAAACCAAATTCTAAGGTATTGGTGTTTCCATTTATTGACATACTTATAAAATCTAGATCACTAAACATGTGCACTTGTGTCTCCGATCATGGATGCATACATATCTATAATAGTGGTTAGGAGCAGGAGCATGGTATTATGCTGTATTTTTTATATGAGTGGTAATTCAGAGTGGACTGGTGTCTGAATAGTGTTTAGGAGCAGGAGCAGAGTATTATGGTATATATTTTTATATGAGTGATATTTTTATTTTTATATTTTTAGTTATATTTCGTTAATAGGTTAAATATACAACTTTGCAATTTATAGAATTTTTAAATAAAACTTATATATTAATATAAATAGAAATCTCTTAATTTAATAAAATAAATTTTCACTATTTTCAAATTTCATTATTACTAAATCAATTTGTTGAGATTTTGTAAAATGAGGTAGCTGACTAAACAAGATTGATGGTGATGAAAAATTTATAATTAAATATGTTTGAGCTAGAAGATCCTTGGGATAGATTACTTCTCAAAAACTTCTTGGTTAAGAAATGTAAGTCTTGGAGATGATGATTTGAAATTATAATATAAATATTTTCTTTTTCTCATATATATTTTTAAAATATAACTTTAATAATATTAATTAAAATATCATAATTCTAATAAAAATATATATATAATTTCTCTTCAAATATTCAAAAAGTTTAAAAAATCTAAAACAATTTTGACATGGTTAAAATTTTTCATTAAAAACTATATTTTTAACAAAACTCTTTTATTATTAAATTTTTTGTTTATAAAATATTAACCCAAAAATTTCACTATACAGTAAAACTAAAGGCTGCTCAAAATACATTACTTTGAAAAATATATTACTTTAAAAAGTATAACTATTGCATAAACTTCCATCCCTCTCTTGATATATAGCAAATCTGTAATGTTAAATGGAAAAATAATTTGCAATTATAACCTGTTATAAAAATTACACAAGCTCCTCCACCCATTTGATTAGTTTTTAACCTCCTTCGCCACTAACTTCATCCTCAACCTTTATTATAAAATTTAAACATATATCCTTATGGAAACTAAACACATTTCTCAACCATAATTCATAAACATATATGAAAACTCTTTTATACCATGACTGACCTGGAGGAGCTAGAGGGATGGAAAGCCCTTACCCCTGGTTTTCTTTGTGTGTGCAGGTTCTTACTTACATATTGCCAGCAACTCTTCTCTCTCTTTTTGCTGGATCAACATAATAAACAACTATTAGCCTTGAAATAGAAAGCTGAAATTGAATTGGCCCCAAATGAATAAATATGGCTTTCGATCTAACAGAGGTAATCTATTTGGAATAGAGAGCTGAAATTGAATTGAACCCAAATGAGTAAATATGGCTTTCGATCTAACAGAGGTGATCCATTTTTTCTGGATCAACATAATAAACAACTACTAGCCTTGGAATAGAGAGCTGAAATTGAATTGGCCCCAAATGAATAAATATGGCTTTCGATCTAACAGAGGTAATCTAGATGGAATGAAATCCACCATTTAAATAACCTGAAAGATAGCTTGCAACATCATATATAAATGGTAGATACAAAGGCCATAGAGCCATTCTATAAAAGCACCTTACAAACCCTTAAAAAAATCCCTTGTAGAGACTGCGTGGATCCACAATCAACAACTCTCATCTGTGAAAGATCACTCTTCTTCAAGGTAGTCCTTATTTTGCAAGTTCAATACTCATTTGGAAAAAAATAAAAAAGACAGATTAAGAGAATTTTAACTCTTACCTCACACTTCCAATTTTTAACTTCCTATTTGCTGTAACTTGTTCAAAAAAACAAAAATAACATTAACAAAATAATTATAGATCAAACCTTTGAAAAAGTTGCAGCTGTTGATCTGTTGATCTTCTGAGCCAATGCTCTTAAGGTGCTCCTCCTTTTCAATGGGGTCATGTCCTATTACATCACAAACACAATCTGGCACATGAGAGAAGTTGTTCCAAGATGGTGTATTTCAAAGGTTATAAGGAATTTGACAATAAACAGTCAAATAACATGCCATAACCTTACGAGAAGTATTGGATTGCATCATACTTAACAAGCCAATTACAGTAAAGTTTTAAAAAAATGGTCTACAAGATAAAAAATAGATCATTTTCTAAAACCCTGCCAGGCTGGTTGTCAAGTATTGAACCCAATACTTCTCATAACCCACGACATCGGTTTTGACCCCTTATTGCCCAAACTCTTTATAACATATGAAACACACAGTCGCGAAGCCACTTCTCCCATGCCCGATGCAGAGTACCAGATCGTATCTGTGATGTAAGAGCAAATGATTTTCTTCCCCATATCAAGAATTGGAAATCTTGACACAAACACTGGGACGTTTGGATATCAGAGATCCATCTTCTAGTTGCTTCTCTGGAGAAATGGGCGATCTATTTATAATGAGTCTTTGTGGGGCATCTTCTGGATAATCAGCGAGCGAGTGATCAGCTTTATCCACGTAGCAGAAGGCCAGCCATCCATCCATGACAAAAGATTCCTTGTTTTGCAGGCAACTTGGTGAGTGGAGTGTTAGGTGATCCAAAAGTTAGACGAACTAAAATATAATATCTAAATGTATAAATTATTTTGTGGGTTCCATCTCTACGTGTTGAGACTACGGAATTTGTCTGAGCTGCAGCTTGGCAATTGGTTTGCACAAAGCACGCGTCCAATGCTCCGATTTCCCAAATTTTCCTTTCTCCACTGTCAATGTCGGGAAAAACACGAGAAAAAGATGAATTCCGTGCGACAGGGATGATACGAAAATATTTGCTCTTCTAGCTTTTGAATAGAATACAATGCTTTTATTTAATTATATATAAAGCAGATGGCAGAGAATATTTTAATTTCGGATTATAGATCAAATTTATTTTAATTTTAAACTAGTTATAAATAAATAGATAAATAAAGCCATTACATTACAAGACAAAATAGCACAACATTTCTTCCGTAGTCTTTCAGGTTAAAGATATTATAGAATTCATGGTAAAGAGAAACACCAATTGACTTTAAGAATCATTTTCATCACAAGGGGTGGATTTTCTTAGATTTTAGCAGTGCTAGTTGTTGCAATAGGTTCAAGCTCTTATCCATCATTACCATGAGTGGGCTTAAGAAGCAAGCAAAGCGGTAAAAGTAAACAAAATCAAAAGTTAACTATATAAGAAAAGTAAAGTTAATTGTTTTGTAAAATTAGATTATTAAAAGATTTACACATGGTTTTATTTATGATACATTATATATAATTGAAAGACAAATACTATTATAATTTGTACTTTTATTAGTAATTAATGTAGATCCATTTAAAATAAGGATCTACTAAACACAGAGAGAGATCATGCTTATAGTTAATATGGATCTAATACGATACTATTGCATCCCATAAAGGATCTCTACAACCCTTTAAGTAGTTCATCATAACAAATACCATGGTCTTGTAAAGCATAGTACTTTTTTTAATTAAGTTAATTTTCTAATTTTATAGTTAAAATTATAATAGTAGTAACTTATTTATCCATCTTAATCTCTTGAGATATTTCATTTTTAAAATTTTATTTTTTGAATTTATAAAATGTATTCAATGTCTTCAAAACTTATTTGGAAACTTGGATTGTGTACACTACACAAATTAAACTTGCAACTAGAACACATCTTTTCTCTATCTCAAACAAAACTAACCAAAAATATATACAAGAAAAGAGAGTCATCATGTAAAATAGTAAGATTAGTTAAATTGTTTTAACGATAAATTTTTATTTTTTCAATTAGTGTATATATAGTTTTCTTTTATCATATATCTTTTAAATGCTACATATTAGTAGATTTTTTTAATTTTCAATTACTCTTCTGACATTGAAATATTTTATTATGGTCAAGGCTGAAATATTTTTTATATAACTTTCTCATATTCAAATGTGAAAATATAAGTTTTTTTTTAAATTTTAGTTACTTTATTTCTCTATAAAAGTTATATAAGATTATGATATTTCATATGGACATATAAATGATTGATTTATGGTAGAGAGTGAGAGTAAAAAAATGTACCTTCATTCTTGTTTTTTAATTGTAGCATATATACTTGTTAACCCAATGTTGAGCACGAAAATACTTACACATCTCCCTCATATTGGGCTCGGGAATGAGTCTATATGCTCAATTATTATTTTATTTAATTTTTATGGATTCAAAATGTTAAACCGAAGATTAATGAAATGAAATGAAATTTTAACGTCCACGAGACTAAAAATAGTCTATGGGACTATGAGTTCCATTTTTTTAGCCTTTTGCATTTCAATCATTTTTCTTATTCAAATTGATGATGAGTTGGCCCAACCTTCCAACAATCCCATCGCTGGAAAGACAATGCCAAGAAACAAATGCTAACATATTCCTTAAATTTCTTCAGTGTCTTTGAATACGTCATTCAAAATGATATTTTCGATTCCACTACCCCAGGACATGAAAATGTACACACTCATTCTTCAAGCTTCTTTATACCTTTTCCACCATCATGTTTGACACTGAAGATGATGCGATTTGGTTCTTAATTGAGAAATAAGCACCTTTTCCCTCCATGGAATGTTAGCTCCAGTGTACATGTTAGCTCCAATGTACTCTTTCTGTTAGAGATCATAAGTGAGGTTGAATTCGTCGATGTAGTACTTCTTCTTTCAAACCAAATTTTTTCCCCATACCCCTTAACTTTCTCTGATGTCTTTGAATACATCACATTCCAAAATGAATTTTTTTTTTGATTCCACTACCCCAACTGTGAAAAACGTACACACTCGTTCTTCCCAAGCTTCTTTAGGAATTTTCCACCGTCTTGTTTCACACCAAAGATGATTCGAGTTGGTTCTTAATTGAGCAATAAGAAAATTTTCCCTCCATGGAATGTTAGGTCCAATGTAATATTTTTGTTGGAGATCATATGTAGGGTTGAATTCTTCAATGTAGTACTTATTATTTCTACCCAACTCTTTTCCCCATGGTTGTTTACGAAACTTCTTCGTAACAAAATTCTGTAAATCCTTGCTATTTTTGGGACAAGTATTGAGGTAGATATTCCATTTTGTATCCATGTGTAGTTTTGTCTCATCCATGTTTTCTTTCTTTCACTAATTCCTTCCTTGAAGTTAACATTAGGCCATCTACCTGCTCCCATTTGCTCAATTCTTTTTAGATATCTTATGAGTCTCACCATAGCAATTGCTTCAATGGGAGTTTCTCATGTTTCACTCAAAATTATCTCATAAGGTACCGAAATTTTTATTTTGAACTTGCTCATCATCAAGCGTTTTTGGATTTTCTCAAATTTCTTCCATTTTGAGATAGGGGTGTTGCTAGGGGTGAATTTTCGACACCATTGTTGTCGGATAATTGGTAGACATGAGAAAATTAGTGGGATATCTAACTTCATATTGTTGGTATGCGATGAAATTGACATCGAAACACTGGTGAAATCTACAATGTAATGCAATGGGATAGGCATCAGATGAATGACATTCAGGTCGATGACTATTTATTTTCTAAGTGCAATAGAGATTAGCATAATATTTCCGAAAAACTAATAATTACTTTTGATGTTGATCTTATTTTAAATTATTATAATATATCATTCAACAATATACTTAAAAAATTCAACAATAATGCACAAAAAGAAGAAAATATTTACCATGGGAAAACCCAATAACCTTCTCAACAGAGAAATTATTCAGTTCAATAAGAGACGCGCACCTAGACATTCTAGTCATTAACTAGGTCACACATAGTGAAACCATCTAGGTCAAGCCTCCCAACCTAATCCAACACTTCACTTTTCTTGATATGACCCAAAATTTTAGCCCTCTTGTAGCTACCAGAACCCCAAAATCCCCCCCCCCCACCCCCCCCCCCCCCCCCACAATTCCCCAAATATGTGGGCATCCACATGTGCAAGCTTGAGAGAGAGAGAGAGAGAGAGAGAGAGATCCAATTAATACTTCTTATCCTTCTTGATCTTCACTAGGATGTTGAGAAATTGTCTTCATAAGAGAGTGCGATTTGGTTCCAAGACAATGAGTCTGAGATTATTTTATACAACGATATATCTAGGTTGAAGGGGGTGTGTCCTTTACCTATACCAACTTGAATTGGAGGGAGGAAAACTTGACACACTTGGAGCCAAAAATTTCAATTTCAAATATTCAAATTTTCTTCTTTTAAAAGTCCAGATGAGACTTGAATGAATTTTTTTTTTTTTTTTTTAATTTATCATTTAAAATATTCTTTACAATAATCGATATAAATAAATAAAGTAGCCTAATATACATTATGAAGACCAACCATAGTTACAAAATTCAACACTCCCTCTTAAATAAGGAGGTATTCATACTGATTATCATAGATTTTCTCAAGTTGGAAAATTTCTCTAAGAAAAGGCTATATCAAATCATAATCAATATCATTATATACCACCATCAACATTCACTAGTGCCCATGTCCTGGTTAGTACCTAAACCATGGCTTATCAACAACATATCAGGAATCACTCCTCTAGAGTGATTTCTCCCCAAATCCTAAGGCCTCTCACTGAACCAAAATTTTGAGATACTAACTTAACTAACAAGCACTCACTCAACCTTCCTCGTGATCACTCTAGGACATAACCTCACTCAAACCTTCATTGGTTAGTGATTAGGTCTAAATTCTGAAATACCTCACTCCATCCTTCCCTAGTGAGTGATTGGGTATAAAGGCTTAAAGACCTCATTCAGTTGTTCCCCAGTGAGTGATTCTGTCCAAATGCTGAAATACCTCACTACACCCTTCCCTTGTGTGTGATTGGGTCCAAATATTGAGATACCTCACTACAAATTTCCCTGGTGTGTTATGTGGTCTAGAACTTACTCAACCTTTCATGGTGTTTAATTAAGTCTCTTCACTGAGAGGCACTCACTTCACCCTTCTTGATAAGCACATTGGGCCTGTCGAACCATTCCTCCCATTGGGATAATTTCCATCCATGCTGGTATTGAATCAATGCTCCTTGTTAATGAGAGGGGTAATATCCATAAGCCTTGCCTTATCTCTAAAGTACATGGAAATCTCTCTGGGCAATGGATTCATAAAAACATCAACTTCCTTCACATTGGTGGAGATGTAATCAAATATTATCACACTCCTCTTTACCATGTCATGGATGTAGTGGTACTTAACATCAATATTATTTGACCTATCATGTAACACATGATTCTCTAAAATATTTACACATCTTTGATTATCACTATGTATCACAGTCGATTCTAGCTCTTGGTGAAATAATCATGTTAGCACATTCATAGCCACACTAATTTTGTACATTCTTCATTACTTGTAATATATTTTTCTTCTACAATGTTTAATGTGATAGATCTCTGCTTACTTCTCATCCAAGATATCATAGTGGAGCCTAAACTGAAGCATACTCTTGAAGTGCTCTTCCTATCATCAACACTTCCTACCCAATCAACATATGTATAACCTTGAAGCTATACATCCTTGTTTGTAACATATCTCAAACCATAGTTCATAGTACCATGTATATATCTCAGAATGTGATTTGCTGCAATCTAATGCCCATGTCTTGGTTCCACCTAGAACTGGCTCAACGTGTTTACAACACATCAAATGTTCAACCTAGTATTAACCAATTACATCAACGAGCAAATTAACCACTTGTACACAGATGGATCTACAGATCTAGAGTTAGAGCCTATTAAATTTTTCAAGTTAGTCACCATGGGAGTAGCCATATATTTATAATCCATCATGCAAAATTTTGAAAGAATATCCATAACATACTTTCCTTGACCAAGGAAGACCTCACCAGGTTTCTTCCATACTTCCAGTCTCAAGTAATAATGCATCAAACTAATATACTTCACACCAATTTCCAAATTCAACTTCTTTTTACACCACATGATGAGAGGCTCAATGCCTATCAGAAACAAATCATCAAGATATATAAATAGGATCACATGTGCATTATTCACAACCTTAAAATATAGGTTTGGATTTACATTGCTCTTTGTAAATCCCTATCTCGTCAAATAGTTATCAATTCAAGCATGCCAATCTCTTGGACTTACTCCAGTCCATATAAGGATTTTTTTAACCTCCAAACATGATATTCCTTTCCATGCACCTCAAAACATTGAGGATGCTCTATTTACACCTCTTCCTCAATTAAACCATTGAGGAAATTAGTTTTCACATCCATCTATTGTAAACTACATCCCAACAAAGAAACAAGGGAAATAATATATCTAATGGAGGTGTACCTGGAAATTGAAGAAAATGTATCATAATAATCTTCTCCCTGTTTTTTGGAGAACCCTATAGCCATAAATTATACCTTTTATTTATCAATACTTCCATATGCAACATGCCTGATATTATATATCCTCTTGATAGTCACCACCGAATCCCCTTCTCATCTTGGAACAATTTCCTAGACATTATTCTTCATGATGAATTGGTATTCTTCATTTATGGACTCCTTTCATACTTGTTGGCTAGCTGCTTCTTCATGAGTGGAAGGTTCTTCTTTAATAGTATTAGTCATAAGAGCTACATAGCTATAAAACCTTTTAGGTTTCTTAATTTTTCTGGATGTACCATCAAGAGCTACATGTCCTTCTACGTCTTCCAATGTATATGCAAGCCATGTTCGTTTTTTGAATTCAAGAACAACAACCAGCTCTACTAGTTCACAAGATCCTTCTAGCTCTTCAAGACATTCCATAGAACTTGAATACCCTTCCTTTGAAGCCTCATGATTTACTTCAACATAGGAATCCATGGACATTTCCTTAGTTGACTTCCAATATGCAAATTTCTCATCGAAGGTGAAATCCCTACCAATCTCAATCCATCAATGCTTTGGAATATAGATTTTATAGGCCTTTGATGATTCACTATAACCAAAAAATATGCCTTTATTTCGTGAAGGTTCTAACTTATTCTTTTTATCCTTAGGAACATGAATATAGACAGGGAAACCGAAGATTCTCATATTTCCAACCTCTAGCTTTTGTCTAGAGAATACTTCTTTAGGAGTCATTGTTTGTGCCTCAGTTTGTCCCCAATTCCACCATCTACCACTCCCATTTTGCCCTATTTTTTTCCAAAAGTAATCTTTTACCTACATATCTATCACTGTCATTGTCCTGAACATCACTAAAGCCTGACCCGAGGTAAATGCATTTACATTAGTGTCTTTTTACTATTTTTTGATTAAAATTTAAGTGATTTAAATTAAATATCTAATGGGTTAACTAAATACTATAGGCTAGATGTGAATGATACAACAACATGATCATAATGGAATTATACTTGTCAACAATCCTACCCTCTCATTTCTGTACTCAACTACATGGTTCCTAATACATACTAAACTACACCGAGACCTAGTCGACTTCCACTATGGATTCTATGCTTCTAGGGGTGGGACCTAATGATGAGGATCTTGACCGTGCCATGATGGAGGACGAAGATGCGCCATATTGTTGCAATGGGACTATGCCACAGATGGAATTCATCGAACTACTATGCCAAAGTTGAACACTTCATTCAGATCATTCCGATCTATCCAACTATTATGGTTATTTTGTGATTTCCTCGTTGCCTATAAAAGGCCTGAGTATATTATAAACTAGTTAGTCGATTTGTGAATTATTTATGCAAGACATTGAACTACCCAAACTATTGTTAATACCTCTCACTATAATTTAAGAATGATTTTTAATCAAGCATGGCTATGGTTTGATACATTTGTTTTGAGTTTTATATTAGTTGTGAGTTTCTAATCTAAATGCATTAGATTCTTCTTCTGTAATCTCTTTAGGCTTACCTAGGTGTGGTCGGGCCCACCATCATCTGGGAAAATATCTCCTTTCAAAATCTAGGTATTTGATTGCCTATTGATTTTTTATGTGTGATTTTATTTAGACATTTTCAATTTAGCTTCAGTTTCCGTAAGAAGTTTTGTGTTACATGTCATATTATATCTCAGAGTGATTGTAATCATTGTTAGTTTTCATCCAACAATTAATAACGAATGCAAAGAAGTAATGAATGGGCGTAGATGAACTATATAAATTCATATGATTATGTGTGAGCCCTTTGTGCAAAGCTATATTCTACCTCTTGGAAGAAAATAGAGTCAGCTGTTTGATTTCTAAGTTTGAAACAATTTTTACACATTAACTTATCATGGAAACCATGAAGTCATTCATCCTTTGATGCATCAAATTAGTCATATTGCATTATGGTTTGATTTAATAGATAGCTGGAATGTGTGATAAGCTTGTAAGTTTTGAGTGTCTGTAGAATCTTAATCTCATACATGCATTTAGACTAGGAAACTATTGTTGTGTGATCACACCATTTCATAGTATGCACAAGTGATTTTCAAACTCAATAATTAGAGATTGATAGTGTGTTTCTAATTGTGTTTCAATTGGAGATATTATGGTTGTTTCGACACTAATAGTCAAGTTTCAATAGGTCTGGTAATTCTTTCCAATTAGTGGAATTATTCAAGGGTTGGTTTCATTAAGTAGAAACAGTTTGATTTGATAAGTATTGGGTAACTAGCTAGTTTTTATGATTTTTTTTTAGGATAGAATTCGATAGTGAAATGGTTAGATCATCGCTTTAACATTTTTTGAAAGTATAATTCATATGTAGTTTTGACATTCTGTTTAAAGATCGAGATGTGTGATTTGTTCTAGGTGAATTAGTCCAATCAAGTGCCATAAATAGTTTGGTTTCCTTTAGAATTGAATTAATTTAATTATATAGAAATTAGCAGTTAAACTCAGACCATAAGTATAGATTTGATTTAAATACAGTTATTTGGATTTCATAAAATCATTTTTTCCTTCTCAGTCTAGAAGTTTGAGATCGATAACTTAGTAATATGTGTGCAAAAAATTGGGTCTATTCACCTAGAGTTGTTCAGTCATTCTTATGTGGAGTTATTCCTTAGTTTGAATAATAACTTGAGTAGAGTATCATTTTCAATTGATCTATGATAAGTAGAAGTTTATAGTTATTTTAATTTGATTATTGATTCTGCTTCAGAAATATTGTCTGCTAATTTAAAATAGGAAGATTGGATTGCAGGAAGGATAGGAAGTAGAACAATGTGGCTTGATTAATCTCTTTTAATATTCATTGTTTGTAATTTCGATAGGCCTTGGATAGGAGAAATTGTTCATAATTTCATAGTAATTGATCATCATTGAGGAAAACTATACGATTTGACACAAGTTGGATCAAAAGTGGAGTGAAAATCGTGTTTATGAGTCCAAGTTAACAATTAATATTAGGATTTTTAATTCGTCTATTAAAACTCTCAACATTTTGGCGTCATTTCTGGGGAAGTTGTATTTTGATTCAGGAAAAAATTGTTACAGATTTTTCAAAGGTATTGCAATAATTTCAGAGGGTAGAGAGTGTACGGTAAGATGTGAGTGAAGAGCCACACATCCACTATTGTGGGGTTTCTCCAAAGTCTGACGGTTGTTTCTTATCTTTGAAATTTATTTTCTTTTCCCTTATGCGTAGAAGTAGAAGTAGACCAAGAGATAGTAAAGGTATATTTATTTCTAGTTCACAATTTCCTAAAACTTTTGGTTTGAAAAAAATCCCATTAATAATCCCGCTTATGGTTACCCAGGAACTAAGCACAAAAAAGGGGGCAGTAGCAGCAAGGAGATCTTCAAAGGAGAACTCTCCATTTAGGAAGAAGTAAGGCATGTATCCATTGAGTCCTTCTCCAGCCATATCAATAGCAACACATCTAAAACCAGCATGGCACACAATGGAGGGGAAAATAGAAACAATGAATGAAATTAGGAGGAAAACCATGGAGAGGGAGGAGGCCCAAGAATGCCTTTCTTTGAAGGAAATGAAGATGGACCAAGAAACCAAGATGGACCAAGGGGAGGACCAGATGAACAAGAAGAAGAAACTACCTTCGGATTTCCCATACTTGATGTAACGAGTAAAATCACTATGAAAATAATACCAATGACATCTCTGCCGCTCTTCTATGGTAAGTCCTCTGAGGACCCCGATGCCTTTATTTTTGAGTTTGATATTCTATTTAGGAGCTACAATTATTATGATGACGCACATAAAATTAATTTTTTCCTAGCCACACTGAAATATGCAGCCATTAGATGGTTCATGAGCCTAGGTGAAAACACCATTTACCCTTGGGATGATATGAAGTTCATCTTTCTTAAAAAAATACCAAGACTTCTGCAAAATTAGGGATGTGAACGATATTCTTAGAATGCAACAATTAGATGGTGAAATCATAGAAGAATTTATCAAAATTTTCCTATATCATTTTCACAAATCCTAAGGGGCATATCTAGATGAGAAAATTGTTGGAACTGTACTTTTAAAGGGGCTGAGGGATGAATGCATTGACACCTTAAAAATTCCGAGTGGCGGGGAAATTTATAAAAATTATTTTGCTAAAGTAGTTGAACTATGTCGTACTTACTCAAGAATATAGGAAAAAGTAGGCAAGAAACTCAGTGAAAATCTCCGAGATGTTGTGTCAAGAAATCAAAAACCTACAACCACTATTCTCACTAGAGTTGAATTGGGGAACCTATTTGAAAAATTTAAAACAAACATTTTAAACACCATTGGTGACCAACTTGATATAGTGAAACTAAAAAAGAAACAAGAGGATGAAAAGGCTACCTAGAAATATTTTTTCCTAAATGCAGAAAAAAAGATATGGAAAGGGAGTGTCCCATTAATGTTATTGGGGTTTGTGGGATTTTTGCTTTAGAACTTGCAACTGAGAAGTGTCCATCTCTTCCTAGCTTATAGTCTATATATAAGGGGAGTACCAAAGAAAATTACTCTTCACAAATAAATAAGAAACCCTTTTGGAGAAGCCCAAATCAAAACATGTTTCCAGATCCTAGCCCTAATGATATGGTCAGAATCAACCTTGGAATTTCCAGCCATCCTACCCCCCTTGGGCTAATCCTCAAACAAAATACACTCCTTGGAACCAGAATTGGTGGGAAAATCCTTATGTGAACATGTTTCAACCTCAAAGTCAATTCTACCCTCTATACTCAAACATGCTTAATACATCCTACAAACTTACCATTTAGCGTTATCAGCAAGGGTACAATCCATTTTTTTATCAACAACCCTCGCTTCCACCTCCTCCCTTACATCAGCTACTACTTGCTTTGTCAAACCCACCACATTCACAAGCACCACCAACATTTATCCCGCCTCGTCCTGATTTTTTACCCGCACAACCCATAGCTAACCCCAACCATAATAGACAACCTCAGCCTGTGCAAAATATAAAAGTACATCCTTTTCCCACTTACATGATTACTGTTGTCGTAATGAATGAAATTCAATTACGATCTGGGAGAGAAATTGATACAGGTAAATCACCTATTATCATTGAAGAAGAGGCCCCTCTAGAGCAAACTAACAATCACCAACTAGAAAAAAAAAAAAACAAAAAGAAGAACTAAATGAACCTCCTTTCCCAAATCGATTTCTTGTTAAGAAATAAGGAGTCTCGATTGAATATGATTTAGAAACTGAACTAAGGAATGTATGTATCAAAATTCCATTGTTACAAGTCATTAAAGAAATTCCTATTTATACTAAAATCATTAAATATATCTACATTAAGGACCAGATATGAAAGGACATAAGAACCAAAATGAAAAATTCATGAGTGGAATGTCCACAATGGTCTCAGACTTTCCTGCAAAATATAATGACCCAGGGAATCCCATTGTAACCATTAAAATAAATGTAGTTCATCTACTGAATACCCTTGTATATTTAGGAGTGGCCATTAATGCTATGACATATGAAACTATGGCATCCTTACAACTACAAGGGATCAAACCTACACCTATCATTCTGGAAATGGAAGATAAGTTCGTTGTTAAACCCCTGGGAACCTTAGAAGAAATTATGGTCACCATTTATTCCTGGCAGTATCCCATATATTTCATTGTCATTTCTCCTAAAACTACTAGACTTGGACACCCCATGGTCCCAGGACGCCCGTGATTAGCTATCGTTGATGCCGTGATAAGGTGAAAAAAATGGAGAAATGGTCATTTCTAATGGGTTAAATAATCAACGTTGTCAATATTCCCCCCTGCTCAAACTGTTGTTGAAGTACCTTTATGGCTAGAGATTCCTTATGGATATGAAGATTGCATGTTTCCTTTACTATCATTGAATCAATCTAGAGGTATCTAAGAACAATCCGAAGATCACATCTTGCAAAAAAATTTATCTGATAGTTCTTGCATTAATTATCCCATTTCCTTTAATGGTTATCAACATGTTTTCAGTAATGAGTTTCAGGAGACTTTCCATCCAACTATATTTTCCTCATTTGAATTATTGGAAGAATGCAATGAACTCACTACTAAATCAGTTGAAATAGCTAAAGGAAAGATTTTGCACATTGTTAGAAAATTTACTGTAGAACATAAGCAAAAATTTTTGAGCATGATTCAGGAACAATCTAGGGCTTTTGCTTGGGATTATTTGGATATGAAGGGCATACATACATACACTTGCATCCATCACATCTCCACCAATGAGGATATTAGAGCCATCCAGTAGCCAAAAAGACAAAACACTCCCCCTTAATGGAGAAATAAGTTTCCTACCACACACAAATAATTCCTACATACTTCAAATGCATCCTTTCCAAGGGGATTTGTAAAGATGTCAGTCATATTTTCAATGGTATTACAATAGCCTAAATCACTTTCCTAGGACTGCATATTTTCCTTGAAAAAATAAGACTGTGTCTTAATATGTTTTGGTATTGTGTGGTACTTTTGATGATGATTTGATTTCCACAGTTGATAATCGTTAGCATTTTCTATACTTCTCCCATATCTGCAATAATTTTCCTCAACCAAACTTCTTCATAAGTAGCACTGCACAAATATTTTCATTCAACTTCAGTTGATGACAAAAAAATAGTTGGTTGTTTCCTAGTGCCCC
Source organism: Pinus albicaulis (assembly GCA_034641835.2). Lineage (NCBI taxonomy): Eukaryota > Viridiplantae > Streptophyta > Pinopsida > Pinales > Pinaceae > Pinus > Pinus albicaulis. The sequence continues at coordinate 104,825 of JAXQQM020075628.1, forward strand.
ATGTAAGGATCATAGATTAAATAATGAATGCATAACCTAAATTTGATTTTTTATCAATAGGATTTCCAACCCAATTTGAATTGAAATAGCATACGAACTGAAAATTGAAATCATTAGCATATTTAATGCCAATGTTAATTGTTCCTTTCAAATACCAAAGAACTCACTTCACTACTTTCCAATAATTGCAAGAGTCTTGGCCATGAACTGACTTAGGGTGCTAACTGAATATGACATATATGGCCTGGTTGTAGTGAGATAATTTAGACTTCCTATCAACTGACGATGTAGTCTACCATTCACCTCTCTTGTCCCATCATTACTATAGAGTTTGGCATTATGTTCTAATGCTATTGATACTACCATACATTGGTATATTTTGAATCTTTTTAGTAACTCCATAGTTTACTTACTATGTGTAACCAATGTCTTTCCACCTTCTCTCCATATTTCAATACCTAAGAAATACTTAAATTCAACAAGGTATTTCATTTCAAACTCCTATAACAACTTTCCTCTAACTTCAACAATTAACTTAGAAGCATATCCTTTTATAATTAGATTATCAACATACAGAGAAATCATAATAATATGCCCCTTTTGATATGACTTTATATACATATTAGGGTGAATTTTTATTTTCATAAAATCTTTATAAAGAGAGAAAGAATCAATATTCACATACCATGGTCTTAGTTCCTATTTCAATCCATATAATAATTTATTTACCTTGAAAACACGATGATCTTGACCATTTTTAACAGACCCTTCCAGTTCAACAAGAGGTACTTATTATTTTAAATCCACATTCAAAAATAAAGACTTAAGATCTAACTAATTTAATTTTCACTCACATTTCTTAGATAAATAAATCGTTAATCTAATTTTATTTAAATTAGCTACAGGCGCAAAATTTTCTTCATAATCAGTTATCTCTTTTTGTGATTATCCTTTTGCAACTTACCTGGCCATATTTATATATATACTTTGATTAGCTTTAAATATAGGTTTAATTTTTTTTTTGGATCCTATGGGTACCTTATTTTTAGGGATTTTTTTGATTCCCAGGTATCATTATTCATTATATATTGATATTATTATTTCATTTCATCTCTAAAATCTTTATGCTCATTAGTTTCTTTTAAACTCAAAGTTTATATGACATTCATAACTTTAGTGATCAAAGAATAATATTTAAATCCTAGTGGTGGTTGTGTTTGACAGGATGACCTTCTTGTAACTTCATTGCTTTCATCTCTTCTCCTACTTCTCAGTGAATCACCTCTTCCTCTTGGTGTGTTGTGGCTACTAGAAGTATCCATATCACTAGATTATTCTTCTTCTTTTTGTTCTTTCTTATCATCTTCTTCATCTTTGACATCATCGTACTAATAAGGGATATGAAATGCATCATACTTGTCATTCTTATGTCCTCCATCTACAATTTCATGAAATAATACATCTATGCTTGCAAATATTATATGTATGCAAGGATCAAACAACTTATAAGCTTTATGACTAGAACAATAACCTATGAAAATACACTTGATGGTTTTTCATCAAGTTTCCTCCTATCTTCTTTCGAAACATGAGAGAATGCTTTTCTATTGAAGATTATCAGGTGGATTACTATTGGTTTATAACCATAAAATGCTTCAAAATTATTCCTACGATATAAAATTTTAGTTGGACTTCTATTTTTTAAGGAAACAATAGTGTTAACAACTTTGACATAAAAATAATTTCTAATATTATTACCTTTTAACATGTTCCACGGATATTCTCCCAGGGTTTTGTTCTTCCTCTTATGTACTCCATTATGTTGTGGAGTATATGGTACTATGTATTGTTTTATAATTTCCCTAGATTCATATTACTTGATGAATTCATTTGAAATATATTTTTCCCCTTGATCTGATTGATGAATATTAATTTATTTTCTTGTTTGTTTTCCAACTATATTTCTGAACTCCTTAAAATAATCAAATAAATCACTCTTCTTTCTCATGAAGTATACCCATATATATTTCATACAGTAATCAATAAATATCAAGAAGTAATGTTATCCACCTAATGATCTAGTCTCTATTGGACTACATGCATCTATATGCACAAGCTCTAAAAAATCCCTTTTCCTTTTATCTATATGAGTAGAGAACTCCCACCTAATGCAAACCATTCACATGCAGGATATTCATTTTTAATTATTTTAAGCACTTCTACCATTAATTTTTTTTGAAGCAATAATAGATCATGATAATTAATGTGGCCATACCTTTGAAGCCAAATATATTATGTTGTCATGGTCATCAATGCCAATGTTTGATGGATATTTGTTTTCACATTGAACATATATAAACCTCTAATTATAACTCCTATTGTTATTATGTTGAAATTATCCTACATGCATTTCACCACACAATGTGAATTTACAAATTCAACCTTCAAGCCTTGATCTATTATAATATAAATTAAGATGGAATTCTTCTTAATACTAGACACAGACATCACAATTGCGAATTAGTTTAGCATGATAATGAAGTAATGTCACTTATACATCACCATACCTTTAACTTCATGTGAATTATCATCTCCAAGAAATATATTCATACTGTTTGATGTGCCCTAGTATTGCATCAATAATGTTGCAACTCACAAGGGCTTCTCAACTTAAATTATCAACCCAAGATTCGTACAAACTTAGAGGTAACAATGCTATATGCACAATAGTTTAGGTTCTACTCATGTCACCCTCAGTCATGAGATCATATCAAGGTGTTCAAAGACCACTCCTTTAGCTAATTACAAAGAGAAAATTGTATCATAATTTCAAGGAGATGAACATGATTCTAACTACAAAAGTCAAAATTTTATTCATTCAATGTAAATGTTGAATTGAAATTACATGAAGGGAAGAATAGTATAGTTTGAAGACGTAAACTATGCTATTATATTTGCATATTTAATAAAATTAACAACCTAATTTCATGAGTTATATATCTATTTTAAACTTCCTTGAAACTGAGAAATCCAACCTTCAACACAAAAAAATAAATGCTAGTTCCAATTCTATGTCTTGTTCTATGGTTGTAGTGAGGAAAGGATGGGGTTGGAGTGGTATTAGAGTCTCCTATAATCATGAAAAAAATTCTTGGAGGTCACTATTCAACTTGAGTATCCCAAGGTTTAAATTTAGAGCAAATATGGTTGAAGGAAACAATGCTACAAGTCTGCTACAGGAAGTGTTATAGGAGGATCTGTATTGCTACATGAGGCCCTCTTTCGCTACAAGAGGGGGGTCCAAGAGATTTTTGAGGATAGAAATGGAGTATGGAAGGTAGAAGAAGGTGGATGAAGGTAGAATAAGGTGACTGAATGGTGTGGGAGTCCCTTGTACAAGCCTAATACCCCTCTGAGGTCTATCTTACACCAATTTTTGTGCCCACAATGTCCTGCATCTGAATTAGAAGAGTGGTCTTAGTTGAAGAGTTGGAAGCAATGTGGGATTTCTAGAAGGGAGATGGAGTGGCCTAGGTGGATGTAGGAAGGGGTTCCCACCCATGCATATCAACACAATAGCTACAAATAAATTAAATACATGCATCAAATGATTAAAATTACAACAAAATAAATTAACATGGAAAACATGAGTTGAATTTTATTGAGATATAATATAACCTAAAACACAATTACAATTTCCAAACCAATTATGCTAAATTCTAAGTTGCAGAAAATAAACATGCAGAAGGATTTTAATCCACTACTTAAAAATTTCCAAGAAATCATAAACAAGTATTTTTGGGTTGTTATTGTACATCTGCCAATCACTTTTCCCTCAAGAGAGGTGATAGGAAAAATTGCAACTACAAATTTTGTAATATAAGATATACTCAAACAAGAAAATCATTGTAATAAATTGAGTAGAATTAAGAAGAAATACAAGAGAGGGACTAAAGCCTCTGGGTTGGGCCCAAACCCAAGGGTTACGACCCTCCAAAACTAACTCAGACGCAAAAAAATAGTGAAATTTCCATTACCAGAAAATAAGAGTCCCGTACATCATATGAAAAATGAGAATAACAATGTCAATCACTAGGATCTTAGTAGCTATCCCTCGTTGCAACAAAGGTTTGAATCTTAATGAGCCTCTTTCTTGATTTATTTACACAAAAATGTAGCTGAGGGAATCTCCCTTGAAAAGAGGAGTGATTCCCTCCAAGATATCAAGATATGTGGATCTGGGTCTCCTTGATCCTCAAATGTACGTGGATTCCCTCAGCTACGAGTAAATTTGAGCTATTGGGGATTATGTGATCTCAGGTAGAGTTGGAGAGTTATTGAGGTGGAAAATCCTCCTATATTGTCACTGGTTTTCTCCACTAGGCCCATACATAGTAAATACCTCCAAAAGTGATTATTTCCTTGCATATTAATCATATTAGGTCATACAATATTAAAAAAAAAACCTTTGCTTTTCATACTAACCATATTATGGCTAAAAGTACGAATTAATGTGAGAAAAAGAGAGTTTTAAGGGTTGGAGAAAAGCACAATGAACTTAAAAATATAGCTATTAATGGGACCCATCATCACCCCCCTACTAAAGGTGTTTCTCACCCTCTGAGCAACTCAGTCACTCATATGGAGATCATTCATGGCCCTAGTGGCCTCTTTGACATCCCAAGGCACCTGAGATGGTGTGCTTTCCGTGGATAGAAACTTGCATTTAGCTCTATGTCTATCCATTCCTTTTTTCATCTTCCTAGTTTATTCCTCCATGTAGGACCAACAATAAGGGAGGAATGAGTTTGAGTTATATCCACTTAATCTTAATCCTTTGCATGATTCTTTTATATAGTGGGGTTCTCTGCAGGATGCTACTTAGTCTTTCTAGGGAGTGATATTCTCTAATTTTTAAAATTTGAGTAAAGGCATACCATGTTCTTTGAAAAGACTGAAAAATTTCTGTCCCCACCATCCTAAAAGTGTCCTCAAAATGTATGATTGATTTCTCTTGGGTTTCTATGTACCTAGGTTCTAATTTAGAATCATAGGAGTTGATATTATGGCTATCAATAATAACCTTGGGGCTCACTAATTATGCTATAATATATTAGGGCTCATTTTATTCATTTTTCATCACCCTTTTTACTTCTTCAACCTTTGTCTACTCATGGGTCAAATAGGAGGCTAATTCCATCAATTGCATGTCTCCCAATCTTGAGTTGGGGTCCCAAAATTTCATGTTTGTGAGGTCATATTTTGCATGTAAAACTTAGCTAGTTTGGATCTATCCTCAATACTTTCCCTTTTGAAAAATTAGATGAATTTTTTGTAGTATTGGAAAGGAAGGGAGCCATTCTATACCAATGCATTAATTTAAAACTGCAACCACTACTCCCTAAGGAAAATGACATGGGATTTGGATGGTTTCTGCATTATATGGCTTCCATAGATAAATTTTCCATAGTCTCAAGTTATGTCTCTTTTTCTTGCATCTTCTCTCTTAAACTTGCGTTCTCTTCCTGTAGCTTCTCCCTCATGACTGCATCCCTTAGTCTCAAGCCATTTAATTCCTTACCCATTCCATTGAATTTATCCTCGATGAGGCCCACATATTCTACATTTTTGGATTTTTCAATTTGCATCCATATATGTGTTATGCCTCTTTCCTTCTGTAACTCAAATAAGAGTGGCATAGAAAAATTCTAAGGTATCATCCTGTCTCCATCAACAAATTTATAGTATGATTCTAGAATGGGTTGTAGATGAGGCGCTTAGAGTTTGTGGAGGCATATTTCCTCTTATGTTGGTTTGGTTGTCTATTCTTATAAAATCTCTGGTGTAGTAGCCCCTGTTTCTCCTATAGTAGCCCTTGTTTCTCCTGTAGCATCCCCTGTTTATCCTCTAGCTCCTCTAGTTTATCTTGTTATAGGGCAACTTGTGCCTTGAGCCTTTTATAGGTTCCTGATCTAGTGGTGGGCCTCCCTATGGGTGGAAAATATTGTTTACCCTTGGCTTTGGGGGAGGTAACCTCCTCTATTTTTCCTTCACTATGTCACACTTCTTCTCTTCTACCTCCTGAATGATAAATGGAGATATGGACTTTTGTGTGAGGCTCAATATTCCCTTGCCTTATCCTGGTGCTCTTTCTTGTTTTGAGGTACAAAGGGCCTTTCTTGTGTTTCTTTCTTTTGAGATTAATATGTGTTACAAGTGTGGCTAATGTGGTAGCAAATTCTTTCTCTGTGTTTCCTAGTGAATGGATTATTTTCTTACATTCCTTACTTGTATTTTGTGGTTTAGAGAGTATCCTAGGGTTATTTTCTTGTGATTCTTTCTTCTATCATTCCTTCCCTTCCTCTATTTTTACTTCTTCTTCCTATGTTTTGGTTGCCTCCTCTTCTTTGTTGGTTTATTCTTCCTCCTTCTCTTCTCTACCCACAATACTAGAGGTTGGTGTTTCCTAATGATGTGTGGAGGAAATGGCTTGTGTTTCAATGAAACTTTCCCTATCCATGTCCACAAAATTAGTCTATAGCATATGGTTCCTTAGGTGACTCAAGGAAACCATAAAAATCAACTTAATTAGGCCATGGTGGGAAATGTGTTGGTGTTTCCTCTCCCTCACTTTCTAGCTCATTTCAATGATATACTACAAGAGGAAATGTGGAACATCGAGTCTCTGTGACATGGGAAAATATTCTTTGAACCTTAGCTCATGGAGCAACCTAATATGACAGCCATACACAATTCTCTACCTCTCCTCAAAAGATATGTATTTGAGGATGTCATAGGCCACGTCATCCCAGTGTTAAGGTAGTCTCTCTCTTCTTACTCCATTTTGATCTTCTATAGGATTTTTTATGTGAATGAATAAGCTCTTATTGGTTGTAACTCTCATTGCTTTATCCTCCTTTCTCCATTAACCTCCTAAGGGTAAGGTAGTCACTCTACTTATTATTTCAACATTTAAAGGGATGGAAAGACCTATAATAATACTAGTGGCACTATCTTGTCCCTAATAATTTAGTGCCATGAAAAACTCTTGAGTTATATCATCATCACACCCTTTGGATTGAGGACTATGAGCCTCCCAATCAAATTCAATTCTATGTTGATTGAAATAATTATAAAATCTTCCTTGGACATAGGTATTTTAAACAACTTCAACCTATCACCATTAAAAAGTAAGTGAATTCCTTCCTCATCAATTGTTATAATTTGGACATACCCATTCTCATGACATTTTTCTACTAGATAGGGACCCAACCATCTTGTCATTAACTTTCCCGTGAAATTATTGAATCTAGAATCATATAGTAAGGCCCAATATCCTTCTAGAAAAGTATTCTCTTTAATGTGTTTTCCATGCCAAATATTCCTTTGTAGCTAGATTACCTCAGTTTCCACGAGATATTGTAGCCTAAATTAAACTATACCATTGAGTTAGAGAAATATCTCATGTTGTGTTGTAGTGAGTTCCAAGACTAATTTCTCTTCCATCCTTAGGGTGTTGTACTCGGACTCAACAGATAGGGGGGCCTTCTTCCCATAGACTAGTTAAAATGGAGTAAATATAGTGGTTGTTTCCCATGTTTTTTTGTAGGCCCAAGTGGCTTCTACAAGTATGTTTTCTCAATATTTTTTGCTGCTACTAAAAACCTTGGTTAGAATGTTCTCCAATGCTCGATTTGTGACCTCCACTTGCCCATTTTCTTGAGGGTGGTAGAAAGTGGATGTACTGTGCTTAATGTGATGCTACCTCATGATATATTCAATCATATTTGATGTATATTGTTCTCCTTGATCAATGACTAACTCCCTTGGAAAACTAAACTTATAGAAGATGTTCTCCCTAAGAAATTAAACCACCTTTTTCTTAGTTTCTGCCTTTACTGCCTTTTTTTCAACCAATTCGATTAGGTAATAAGTGCACAGAATGATATAATTATTTTTTCCTGATGGGGATTAATAGGTCTAATTATATCCATGCCCCACTTCTCAAATGGCTCTAGAGACACTTGGGGTTGTAAGGGCAATTGAATAAATATACTTAGAACTTCCATCTGAAAAGTAGCAGGGGCATCGCACAGACCGAATGGAAGGAATCTATAGGAAAATATACCCCAAGGACATGTGAATGCAATCTTATCTTGGTCTTCAGGGCTGATCTGAATTTGGTTGTATCCACTAAATCCATATAGGAAGGAGAATAAGTTCTTTCTTGCAAGGCCATCTAGGATTTGGTAAATGAAGGGAAAAGGAAAATGATCCTTCTTTTTATCATTGTTAAGTTGTTGGTAATCAACACAAATCCTCCACTTCCCATTTTTCTTGGGGACTAAAACAAGAGGGGAGACCCGCTCACTATATGAAATGGGGTATATGAACCCTGCATCTAGTAGCTTTTGTAATTATTTTTTACAATGTCCTTAAGTTATAGGTTCACCCTTATATGGGGTTCACACACATGTTTGCATCCATATTTTATGTAAATATGATGAGTGCAGAGAAAGGAGTGCATACCTTTCATTTTCTTATAATCCAAAGAAAAATATTCAAGGTGTTGCCTTAGCAAACTGAAAAACCGCTCTTCCTTCTCAACAGAGAGAGAAGGATTTATGTTTAGAGTTCTAGATGGGCCAATCTTCACAAATTTTTCATGTTTTAGGTTAGAGTCAAAAATAAAAATTAAATGCAAGGGTAACTCTCAGATTCTCTCATTAGTTCTTCAACTGGTATGGTCATGAGGGGCTGATTTTGTAAGTTATGGTCAATAATGTCATCCTCATCAAGTTTTCTTCCCCCTATAAAAATTTCTAGTGAGTAGACTTGGTAGGAGGTTTTCTGATAAAATTACTCCTCTTCCTCATATTCTAACAGTAACGGTAGATCATTCTTAATAGAGGCTTCAGCATGAAGATACAACACAAGTTGTTTTGGTAAATTTCCATTCTTAATAGCCATGTTCCCAACCCTACAACTAATGTAGGCATCAATTGTAGCCAAGAAAGGTCTTACTAGGATGAGATGATACCCATTAAAATTGGTTTTGTGTTGGAGGACTAGAAAAGCAGTGGGGTGCTCCCAAGAGTCAATGGAGACCATGAAATCCTCAATAAATCACTCAAGGTATACTCTAAATCTGTCTACAAGATGTATCATTATAGTGGTCTTCCTCAAAGCCCCTTTGGGATTAATCTTCAACATGGTTTCCCTAGTAATCACATTGATTATAACCCTAATATAAATCAAGGTATTAGGGCCCATAATGCTATCAATGTGCACATCCACTACTGGGGTACTAGGATCGAAGTAATTTGGGGAGATCACCCTCCCAAGCATTAGATAAAATATTTGTCCAACAACATTGATGGTGGGGACATCTCTGCTTCTTCTAACAGGCCTTTTGAAACATTTTTCCTTAATAATATTGTTGTAAATGGGAACATATTTAATGGCCTGGAGAAGGGGTATCTTAAAGCACAAGTTCTTTATTTATCCCATAATTTCAACCTCTTCTGGGGTGTTCTGGTTATGACTAAACAACCTTTATAGATAAGGAGGTGCATTGGCATGAGGATAAATTTCTTCCTTCTCCTCTTCCATCTCTCCATGTGGAGAAGGTGGGTGATTATCTGGGAGAACCTTCCCAGACTGAAGGTTGATCTCTTTAATTTCCATAACATAAGAAGGATATGATGGACCTCTTTAATGTAAACCTATTGTGTCTTCTTATTCTTTGGGTTCATATTGGGTTGAGTAGAAATTTGAGGTTTCTTAGGTGGATTTTGGTGAGGAGGTTGTGGTTGAGGTGGAGGTGGAGTCAGTAAAGCAGAAGGTTGGGTTGTTTGAGGCCTCCACCCTGGCGAGGATTTTCCCCATTTAGAATATTAGGGTAGATATGGTTGAAAATGAGGGTTGATAGGATGAGGAATATATTGAGGAGCGTAAGGCCAAGGAGGAGGTGTGTAGCATGATGGATAAGTGGAATGATACAAAGGCTGGAAAGGTGCATTCTAATTTGTATTGTAGTGAGGAAAATGTGCACCTTACATGCCTTCCTGATATTTCTGAGGACCAGGGGGTATCCTTTGGTTAATGAAGCATACATTATCTTACCCACCTTCTACGCCCCCTTGGTATACAGCCTTTAGACCTGGAAGAGAGGGGAATTTATTTGTTGCATGATTCTCTTTAGAAAATAAGCATACCTCTATGAAATTCAATGGCCATTCATTCCTAAGATGTTTTTTAGTACATCTAGGGAAAAATATAGCTAGTTCCCTTTCTACTTCCTCGTTCCTCCTTTCGATTTTCATGGTATCCATTTGCAGGGAAAACACATGAAAAAATTCACTCTGAAAATATTCCAATATACTACCTATCTCATGCTTGATGGCTATTGTGGAGGGAGAGGAATTGGCCAAGCTTTGGCTAGAACTACCCATTTTCCTAGCATCCCTAGAGTGATTCTTGAATACACTTTTTATGTCATCGTAAGGAAATTGATAGATATATCCTCCAGACAAAATTTTGAGGGTTTCCATTACATCCTACCTGATTCCTCAAAGAAGAACTAACTTGAGTGACTTAGGATCAAGGGTAGAGTTGGCCCTCCTATAATTGAGTTGAAATACTTCCTCATAGTTTTATAAATATTCATCTGGTCCAAGGGTCCTCAAAAATATTTCCTTTGTTTCTTTGGACCTACAGTAATCTTGATATTTTTCATTGAAGGCTTGTTGCATTTTGGCCCACGTAGTGATTCTGCCTCCAGGTAGAATCATAAACCAATGCAAGGCTGCATCTTTGACGGTAGATGGAAATAACGTCAACATATTATCATAAGAGGCATAGTCATAGGTACTACAAATAAAAAATAAATAAAACATGAAGGCTTCAAGATCCTCAAAGGTTATGCCATGGAAATGTGGAAGGGAAGCATGGATTATATTGTTCATTCTAGCCTCCCCATTGGTTTTTATGATAGGGAAAAACTCATTTTTCCTGTGTTTACCCATCAGTTGGGTAGGTGAGATAGGTTCTTCTCCCCTATGGGATCCTAAAAATTTTCAGGTTGTTCACCTAGAGGGTCTTTTATCTCATCTCTAGTTAGAGATGGAAGCTCACAGTCACCAAATAAGAATGAAGATTGACTACTTGAGGTAGTGGGGGTTTTTGGTAAGAATTTCCCTTGGTTATCCCTACTCCTACAAGGCATGAAAGAACTAGTTTTTTTGAATTCTTCACTTATTTTCAAAAACAATAAGACTAACGTGGAAAAATAAGAAACTCTTAAGTAGAAACAAAACCTAATTGGACACCTCCCTGGAAACAATGCCAATAAGTGTTGATCCCTGGTATTGCATCAATAATATTGCAACTCACAAGGGCTTCTAAAATTAAATTACAACCTGAGGTTCATACAAATTTAGAGGTGACAGTTCTATATGCACAATAAGTTAGATTCTGCTCATGTCACCCTCATTCATGAGATTATATCAAGGTGTTCAGAGACCACACCATCTAACTACAAAGATAAAAATAATATCATAATTGCAAGGTGATGAACAAGATTCTAACTACATAAGTGGAAATTTCATTCATTCAATGTAAATGTTGAATTGAAATTGAATGAAAGAAATATTAGTTTAGTTTTCAGAAGTAAACCTTGCTATTCTATTTTCATATTAAATTAATAACAAACTTAGTTCATGAGTCATATATCTATTTGAAACTTTCTTGAAACTATGAAATCCAATCTTTAACACAAAAAAATAAACGCTAATTCTAATTATATTTGTTGTTTTATGGTTGCAGTGAGGAAAGAATGGGGTTGGAGTTGTCTTAGAGTCTCCTCTAATCATAAAATTAATTCTTTGAGATAATTATTCAACTTTAATATGCCAAATTTGAAATATGGAGAAAATTTGGTTGAAGGAAACAATGCTACAAGTATGTTACATGAAGTGCTACACGAGGCTTTGTATTGCTACATAAGGCCCTGTTTTGATATAGGAGGGGGTGTGAGAGATTATTGAGGATATAAATGGGGTATGGAAGGTAGAAGAAGGTGGATGAAGGTAGAAGAAGGTGATTGAAGGGTGTGGGAGCCCCTTGGACAAGCATAATACCCCTCTGAGGTCTATCTTGCAACAAAGTTTGTGTCCATAGTATCCTCCATCCAATTTAGAAGAGTGGTCTTAGTGGCAGAGTTTGGAAGTAATGTGGATGTATAGAAGGGAGATGGTGTTGCCTATGTGGATGTAGGAAGGGGTTTCCACCCTTGCATATCAACACAATCCCTGCAAGCCAATTAAATACATGCATCAAATGTTTACTGTTACAACAAAATAAATTAACATGTAAAATACGATTTTAATTTTATTGAGATCTACTCTAACCTACAACACAATTACAATTTTCAAACAAATTTTGCTAACTAAAAATGCAGAAGGATTGCAATCCACTACTTATCAATTTCCAAGAAATCATAAAAAAAGTATTTTTGAGTTTTTATTGCAGATATTCCAATCACTCTTCGCACAAGAGAGGTGATAAAAAAAACCTACAACTAAAATTATTGTAATATAACACCTACTGAAACAAGAAAATCATTGCAACAATTTGAGCAAAATTAAGGTATAAATATAAGAAAGGGACTAAATCCTATAGGTTGGGCCCAAACCTAAGGGTTTCATCCCTCCAAAACTAGCTCAACTGCATACCAATAGTGAACTTTCCATTAACATAAACTAGAGTCTCATACATCATATGAAAAATAAAAATAAAAATTTCAAGCACTAGGATATCAGTATTTATTCCTCGATGCAACAAAAATTTGAATCCTAACGTGCCTCTTGGTTGGTTTAATTATAAAAAAGGTATCAGAGAGAAACTCCATTGAAAAGAGGAGTGATTCCATCCAAGATCTAGAGATTTGTGGATCTGGTTCTCCTTGATCTTAACATGTACTTGGAGTCCCTTAACTGCTAGTGAATTTGAGCTATTGGTGAGGATTTTGTGATCTCAAGCCGAGTTGGAGAGTTAATGAGGTGGGGAAGCCTCCTATATTCTCTATGGTTGTCTCCACCAAGACCCTACTTAGTAAATACCTCCAAAAAAGCTTATTTTTCCTGCATATTAATCACATTAGGCCATACAATATGAAAAACACCCTTTAGTCTTCCTACTTCACATATTATGGCTAAAAATGTGAATTAATGTGAGAAAAATGGGGTTTTTAAGGGTTGGAGGATAACACAATGAACTTCAAAATATACCTATTGATGGGACTCATCACCATTTTTAGTTTCATGAAATTTCACAAACCGATGCTTATTACATGAAATATGGATGGAGGCTTTAGAATTAACAAACAATGTATCTAGATTATCTATTTTTGTAGATAGTGCAACATATGTAAAAAATAATCTAAATTTTTTGATGTCATTGTTAATTGTTTCTCCTCTATCAACAAAATTACCCGTGTGCCTCTCATTTTTATGTTTCGACTCATGGTATTTATTTTTCATGCAATCTCTAGAATAGTGTAAAAAAATTCCACAATAATGAAATCAAGATGAACCTTTGGAAATATTATACCTCGTTGTGATTTTGAAAATGATGGCTTTCCTTGTGGTGCATTTCCTCCTTGATTACCTTCCTAGGGATTCCTTTTTAAATTTATTTTCCCTTTCACCATCAATGCCAAATCAAAACATTGAGGTTTAAGGTTCCTTTTAATTTCTTCCTCTTGCATGAATATACATTTATACTCGCCAAACGTTGGAGTCTTATCCTATGCTGCAAGACTTGGGACTAACATCCAATACTCAAGTGACTAGGTCAGTGCTAGTTATTCATCCACCTATATATCTCCAAGTGTAATTTTAAAGTCCTTAATTATTGAAATGAAATTACTAATGCTTTAATTTTCTTCCATTCAGATAGAGAACAACTTACTCTTTTATGGACAAGGGTGGATTTTTATTATTTGATTCATACAAATCCTTGAGCATTGTCCATGTCTCTTCATGTCTTGCAGTCTCTTGTATGTGGTATGATGTTTTATTTTACAAAAATTCACAATAACACTTTTGCATTAGTCTAACACTTCTCCCAATATTCAACTGATGTTATATCTCTTGTAGCTAGCTCTCAATTCAATTTACCATCAATTTCTATCGACCAAACATTTTATTCTTCCATTAATGTCTACATTTTCAACTTCCAATTCACATATTTTGTGCCATACAACTTGGTTGCTTCATTTATGTATGGATTTTCTAGAGGATTAGCCATCTCGAAGTAGAAATGTATCCAACTTTCAAATCAATCAACATTTTTTAAGCCCATAAAAAATGATTGACTGTTTAAAATGTTGCATAAATAGCTTAAGAAAAATCAAACCAGGTTAATGCAATTTCATAGAATCTCCAACTCATCAATTAAAAAACTTGAATATCGACAAAAATCTTCATATAAATTTTGGGTACCAAATCTATATACTTTTCTCTCCCATTTTTTCCCACCTTTCTATCTCCTTGCATCATTAATTGTTCTAAAATACATGAGGTAAACCCCTTTCCACTATCTTACATGGAATATTTGATTAATGAAGTAATAGTCATGGAGGTTTTACCTTTGCAAGTGTTAACTCCTGTATTTTTACAGATTTGGTAAAAGTAAAGGGATTACAATTGGTAGCCACGGAGCAACTCCTAATTTCCAATGTTATCTCAACCTGCTGCAAGAGTGCAATAGACTCCGTCTTACCCCAGTGATATTTCAGGCTTTTCATGGTTTCATTTTGGAAGCTAGGTTTCTATTGTAGCAAATGTATAATTGTAGATATTTAGTTTTTAAAGGAAATCTAAGATTTCGTAAACATTTGTATAAAGAGGGCCTTCGAAGTATGAATTGGGGTTAAGTAAGAAGACAGAGATTTTGTAACAAAAGTGTTTTCGAATTAATTGAATGCATAATATTTTTTTGTCGCACCTGTAAGCTATGAGTTTGCCACAACCCTGATCAGAGAGTTGGACCCACTCTTCTGATTAGGTGTTGCGTTATCTTTCCTTTGTTGATTTTATATTTTGATTTGTTATCATTATTGTTGTTCCAATATAATTCTGCAATTGTTGTGAGTGCATTCTTAATTCTACAATCCATATTAATTGTTGTTATAGTATTTTTCTTGTTAATTAATTAAAGCATATGATTCAATAACATGTTATGTGATTTCTCTTGCATATACTGTGTGCACCAGTTTTGAAATAACTAACGCCCCTCGGTTGATAATTTGTGTGGAAAAAGGGTTTGAATATTTGTTCAATATGGACACCAACATTTTGAAACCGTTGCAAGGGGAGGGTTAAAAAGGTGCAAGAACATGATCTGCAATTGATCTAAGGGTCAATCTCTTGTCTTGGGGAGGGAATTTATTGTCCTACTCCAAGTCCTGAGCATAGTGTTCTGTTTTTTTTCTTTTTAGTGTTCTTTTAGAACTGATCTCTCGTCTTGGGGAGGGCATCCATTACCCTGCTCTAAGTCCTGAGCATAGCGTGGTATTTTTCCTTGCTTTTCTTTTTCATTAGAACCAATCTCTCATCCTAGGGAGGGTATTTGTTACCCTACTCTAGTTCCTAAGCATAATATTCAACTTTTCTGCTTTTTGATTACTTTTTTGAAAGGGACAACTTCTTGTCTTGGGGAGGGTATTTGATTACCCTACTTCAGGTCCTGAAATTTGATTTTCTTTTAGTTTATTTTATTTTTTGTTTGAACCTACTCTCTCATCCTGGGGAGGAAGCTATCTGTCCTGCTCTGATTCCTGAGCACTTTTTCGATCTTGATGACTTCTTCTCACCTATTGTATGAACAAATATCTGAATAAGATGGGTAGAGTAAGACCCCCAAAGAAAGGAAAGGGTCTGGGGAGGAAGACATATATCCAATAGATCATCGAAAAGGATAAATCTAAAGCATCCTCTTGCGTTGATGTCAGGATAAGGGTTCAGACGAAGTCCAAAGGGTAGTCATTTGAATAGCGAGTGCCATCCATAGTACCAAAATAAATTATTTCGACAGTGGAAGAAGCAATAAATAAGGTATCGGTGGAGGAGACATCCCTGCTGTCAGTAGAAGGGGAAGAAATAACAAGAAGAGGGTCGAAAGAATTGAGCAATTCCAATTGGGAAGAGGAACCTTTGAAAGGGTTTTCATCACCACGAGACCAAGGGAGTGGTATAAAGCCTCCTACAATTGAACTAAGAAATTACGATTTGGAAAGAGAGTTCCTGAAGGATTTTGCGTTGCCAAGGGATCACCGGAGTGTGGTGAAACCTCCTACAGTCGAATCACCCCAAGTACCAGTTACATAACCAATTGAAATACTAGGTGAGTATTGGAGAATATTTATGGCACCTGCAAAGTCCTCTATTGATTTTCCAATTGGAAACATTATAGGTGATGCATCAATGAAGCCCATTCATTTTACGGCTTTGCTTAGTTTTCATGGGCTTTCTTCTGAAGACCCTGATACATTCATATTCAAATTTACATTGTCTATTGAGGGTATGATTATTTCGCTGATGCTCAGGAAAATAATAAAATAAAATAAAATATTTCCTGCTACCTCAAAAGGGACAACCCTGCGATGGTTCATGGGTTTAGGAGGAAGGACTATTTCCTCATGGGATGCAATGAAAGAAGTCTTTTTGGAGAAATATCAATATTACTGTAAATCCCATGACATTAAGTAGGAAATATTTAAGTTTATACAGAAGGAGGATGAGAACATGGAAGATTATGTGGAACGATTCAAATATATACTGCAGAGATCAGGCCATAGTGGCCTGGATAAAGATATCTTGAAAATCATCGTTCTCCAGGCACTGAGAGAAGATTCCCTGCAACTTTTGAACATAGTAGGAAAGGGGGATGTTTCAAAAGAAGAAGTTGACACCATTTTTGACTTGTGCATTCAATTTTCACGAGGGGCTGCAAGGAGTGGACAAGGAATTTAGTGATTAAAGACTTCTAGTGGGGGGGTTACAAAGACAGAAATAAAAAACCTACTGGATAACTTAAGGACTGATATCCTGAGCACATTATCCACCTAGATGGACAGTCTGTAAGAAAAACATAAACAAATAGATTTGGAGAATAATATGGCTATATTCTACCCACAGTGCAGAAATAAGCATCCTTTGAAAGAATGCCAATTAAACACAATGGAAGCTTGCGAGATTTTTGAAAAAAATTAAACACAATGGAAGCTTGCGAGATTTGTGAGAAAAATCATGTGACCAGTTCGTGCCCTTCCTTGCTAGGACTAAAGACATTTTTTCAAGGGGTAAGTGAGGAAAATGTGGTAGATCAACTATCCTTCATGGGACAGAAAAATCCATGGCAACCTCAACCACCAGCTATGAATCCAGGTATGCCTCAAGACCCATCTTAGTATTTAATAATTTTAATATGGGTCCCCAGTCTGTACCTTTTTGACATATGTGGTCTCAGTATCAATATCCCCCTGGAAACAATGGGTTCCCCACGCCAGTTCGAACCCTTCATGGAATCAGAATTGGCGTGGGCCCTCTCCTACTGTGCAATTTCCACAATCTATTCCACAACAACAACTTCAGTTTCCCTCTAATGTAGCTCCTGGTAACCCAACCCTTTGACCCCAACTTCTTATCCAGCCTAATTCAAATCCTAATAATAAGGGGGTCCAACAAACATACACTCTTAACCTTCCATCTTATAACATTTCTACCGCATGAATTAATGAAATAAACTTACGATATGGGTGGGTAGTAAATTCTCCCACCTCACCTATTATCATAGAACAAATTGACAGTGAAGTTATAGAACCAGAACATAGGATAGTTGGGGATAAACCAGACCAAAACATGACAATTCAGACACCTCCCCAACCTATTCTTAATCAGGGTCATCCAACATCTCCACCATATCCTGAAAGAATGACCTTGAACCAAAAAAACCCTCAAGAAGAGTTTGATTTCCTAGGGGAATTGAAAAATATTTTTGTCAAAATACCCTTGCTTCAGGCTATGAGGGATGTACCCATATATGAAAAAAATCTCAAAGGTTATTGCTCTAAGAAACCTGGGAAGAAACCAAGGGATCCGTTAACCATTCATGTGATGGGTAGACTATATGACATCATGATAGGAAAGACCATGCCTATAAAATATGGAGACCCGGGAAACCCAATTATAACAGTACAAATAAATGGGGTTGAAATCCCAAATTTACTGGTAGATTTGGGCACTACCATCAATATTATTACCTCCAAAATAATGAATAAATTAGGTCCTAGAAATATTAAGTCAACCCCTACTATATTGGAACTAGTAGATAGGTCTACAATTAAACCAGTAAGGAAATTAGAAGATGTGACTATTTCGGTGGATTCATGGCATTGCCCTATGGACCTCCTTCTATTACAAACATGATCCTCAGTTGGTGGTCACCCATTTATCTTGGGAAGACCTTGGCTCACAACTGCAGATGCCTACATAGGGTGCTGATCTAGGAATATGATTATATCAAATGGGACAGTTACAAATAATCTTTCTCTCTACCCTCCTTCGGAACCCAGCCCATCTGAAAAATTATTAGCCAGTCAGAAACCTATACCAATAGAAGAGCTTGAACCTGAAAATGAAGAAGTTAGACAAATCCTCACTATTGGGCAAGCCCTTCAATGTAAAACAGAAACCTAGGATGATTCCATTAACACTTTTACTAATGATATCAGTTCTGTTTCCAATTCAACTCGTCAAATTAGAATCTGCTATGAGCTCTGAGACACAAGAAGACTTCAAACTAGAAGATTAAATTGAAGACATTCCTATAACCTCATCCCATGATAGTATTTCGATTGAGATTGAACCAGGGAAAACACTCAATATCAACCAGAATCTATCAGAATCCCAGACAAAGAAGATTTTAAAAGTCCTTCAAGACCATCAGGAAGATTTTTCCTGGGATTATACCAATATGAAGGGGATCCCTGCTAACTTATGGACTCATCATATTTATATTAAGGAATATTTTCACCCTGTGAGATAGCCCCAATGGAGAATGAATCCTGCCCTAAAGAACATTGCCAAAGAAGAATTACAAAAATTATTGGATGTAGGTTTCATTTACCCCATCTTGAATAGCCAATGGGTATCTCCGCTAGTTATTGTACCTAAAAATAATGGTAAATGGCAGATCTGCATAGATGACAGGGAACTAAACAAGGCAACTCAAAAAGACCATTTTCCTTTGCCATTCATTGACCGAATCCTAGACACCTTGTCTAGGAAGAAGTTTTTTTTCCTTCCTAGACGGGTTTAGCGGGTATAACTAGATCCAGATAGCCCTGGAAGACCGGGATAAAACAAATTTTACATGCCCATGGGGGACCTTTGCATTCAAGGTCCTCCCATTTGGCCTGTGCAATGCTCCTGCAACCTTGTAGAGGGCAGTTTTGGGAATTTTTTCTGATTTAGTCGATGACATCATTGAAATCTATATGGGTGATTTTACTCCATATTGAAACTCATTTAAAGAGGCATTGGAAAATATGGAGAAAGTACTCAAAAGATGTAAGCAAACCCATATATCTCGTAGTACAGTAAAATGCCATATGATGAGGGAAGAAGGAGTAATATTTGGACATTTTCTCTCAGCTGCTGGAATTCGAGTTGATCCGACCGAAGTAGAGGAAATATTCAACTTCTCGGTACCCATAGCTACATAGCTTTATTGGTTATGCTAGTTATTACAGACACTATAGAAATTTTTGCTAAAATAGCACATCCAATTTTTCAATTGCTAACAAAAGATGCATAATTATTGTAGACTGAATACTGTGAAGTAGCTTTCACGAAAATTAAGGACTGATTTGCAAGGCTCTAATCCTTCAAGGACCTGATTGGGCATTACCATTTCACATACATGCTAATGCTTCTCAGATAGCAGTAGGATTTGTTTTATGACAACAGGTAGACAAAACACTATATGAAGTTCACTATGTCAACAAGAATTTAATTCCTGTTGAATTGAATTACACGGTGACAGAGAATGAATTCATGGTTGTCATTTATGCTATCAAAAAGTTTCAACACTACATCACCAGGTATCCTACTTTGTTACATAGTGATCATGCAGAAATAAAGTATTTGATGAATAAACCTATCACTCCTGGTCGTATTACAATATGGTTGTTATTGCTTCAAGAATTTGATATCACAATAGTAGACAAACTAGGAAAAGATAATGCAGTTGCTGATTTTAAGTCTAGAATGAATAACAATGATGAATGCACACCTATATAAGATAGTTTTCCCAATGAGCATATTTTTTCAATTTCTACTAATCCTCTATGGTATGCAAATATTGCTAACTATATTGCTACAGGGAAGGTGCCCCATCATTTTTCCTACAGGGAGCATTGAAAAATTATTCATGACAGTGCCCGATATTCTTCTATGGCAAGGTACCTATTTCATCTAGGAGGCGATAAGCAGATATGTCACTGTGTATTTGAGGACGATATTTATGAAGTACTGAAGGCTACCCATGATGGCCTTCGTGGGGGGGATTTTGCAGATAAAAGGACAGGCCATAAGGTGCTACAAATGGGATATTACTGGTCTTCTATCTTTTGTGATGTGCAAAATTATGTCAGGAGGTGTGAGAGTTTCCATTGCATGGGGCAACCCAGTCAAGTTGATGAAATGCCTTTGTAGGCATAGGTAGTGCTTGAAATTTTCCATAAATGGGCTATCGAATTCTTTGGACCCTTCAACCCAACCTCCCAGCAAAAGGTTCACATTTTCGTCTGTATAGATTATGTGACTAAGTGGGTAGAAGCCAAATTTGTTGCGAAAGCAATAGAGAAGGTGGTTTTAGATTTTCGATTTGAAGAAATTTTTTCTCATTATGGTACTCCAAGAGAGATTTTTTTAGATGGAGGAGCACAATTTACATCACACATGATAGAAAAGCTTATGCAAAAATATGGGGTCAAGCACAGGGTGACATCTCCATGCCACCCATAGGCGAATGGAAAAATGGAAAGGACGAAAAAGACATTGGAAAATACCTTGACAAACAATGTGGCATGCCATCATCGGGATTGGGCTCAGAAGCTGCCTGAAGCTCTCTAGGCATATAGAAAAACATGGCGCAACACAACTGGATTTTCACCATTTGAGTTGGTTTATGGGAAATCCCCATTGTTTCCAATATAATTTGAAATGAGTACGCTTAGAAAAAATCTTGAAGTTGGTTTGGATCTGTCATATGCCTAGAAACACCGACTGGCCTAGTTTAATAAACCAGATGAAATTCATTTAATGGTTGTCCAGAGGACTACTGCTATCCAGCAACAAAGAATGAAATGGCACGATAAGTTTATAAAAAACAAGATGTTTCATAGGGGAGACTGGGAATTACTTTATGACTCCCATTTTAATGATTTTAAGGGAAATATTTGCACTCATTGGATGGGACCTTACGAGGTGGATGTTGTATTTGATAATGGAATAGTTAGGCTAGTCATAATTGATGATACAACTGCTTCATTCATAGCAAATGGACATCGCTTGAGGTTATACCACTGGCCAACCTCCAAGGATTCTTTCATCAAACATCTCTCTGATAAATCTAGTTTGAAGGTTATCACCGTAGAGAACTCTTCCTCTACATCCCCGCTCTAAAAAAAATAATAATAATAAATAATAAAATGTAAAAAAATAAATAATAATAATAATAATAATAATAATAATTAATAAATAAATGAATAAATATTTTTACTATTTATTTTGTTGTCTTTTTGCAGGAGTTACTACTAAGGAGTAATGTTTTAGAGCTCAAAAAGTTTCTAAGTATCGATTTTGTTACTCCTTGGATGCTGCTACTCATGATGTTGTTACTCAGTTGCTGCTACTCATAATGCTACTACTCATGATGCTTTTACTTGGTTGCTGCCACTCATGATGCTCATGATGATGTTACTCGATTGCTGCTACTCATGATGTTGTTACTCGATTATTGCTACTCATGATGTTGTTCCTTGGTTGTTGTTACTCCAGATGCTGCTACTCGTCATGTTGTTACTTTAGATGCTATTACTCTGGATGTTTCTATTCATTATGCTACTACTCTGGATGCTTCTACTCTGGATGTTGTTACTCACAATGATGTTACCCGAGAGGTTGTTACTCGCTCTGCTATTACCCCATCCACATCACTACTACGATGTTATTATACCAACTATCACTTCCTCCAGGTAGGCCACCAGGTACGTCTCCACTTGAATTTTATGGATTTAATTAAATATTCCATGTAAAGACATTAATGCTGTGGACGAAAACTTATAAGTTGGGGGGGGGGGGGGGGTGCTGTCATAACTAAATGATGGTGTAATGATGGTTTCAAAAGTCATTATTACAACTCTATTTGTGGTACACCCTACGGTCCTTACCTTACTCAGTATAATCATTAAATACATATTGGGATCCGCAACGCGCATATGATATGGACCAGTCAGTCCTTTCCACCTCATATGAAATAATTACTATTCCAATCATCGCACTTACCACACTTTTTCATGATTTTCCTCGTTTACTAAGAATTACCATCTTTATTTATCATTACTACCCCTCATTTTTCACCCTGCTATTTTTCCAAATTTGGTATCCACCACTCTATCCAACGGTCTGCTGTTCTAGACTAATGTTACAGTCTCCACAGGATGGGTGGACTAGTTATGCAACATGAACCAGAAAATACAGTCTTAGTCTACAGCAACCCAGATGTATGGCAAGTTTTCATCAATGCAGCATGTGATACCTACTTCGATATATTGCAGGGGTTTGAAAGGGGAATCACAATGGAGTTTGCACTTAATTTGGATGAGAATCGCTCGCG
Organism: Pinus albicaulis; assembly: GCA_034641835.2. Classification (NCBI taxonomy): domain Eukaryota; kingdom Viridiplantae; phylum Streptophyta; class Pinopsida; order Pinales; family Pinaceae; genus Pinus; species Pinus albicaulis. Next base: position 127,790 of record JAXQQM020075628.1, read on the forward strand.
GGTCAGAGGATTAGAGATTCCTATCACAAAAGAAGTAATTTCAGAAGTTAGCGGGCTAAGACAACAAGGGAAGCAGTGGTTTTCTTGGATAATTCCTCTCCCCGAGTTTCCCAAACTGTTTTTGTAGGTAGGGAAAAGCATCGTTCAATTGGGTAGAGGATATGAGCACAAGTCAGTACTTTATCCATTGAATGAAGTAGCAAGTTTTGTAATGAAATACATAACTTTCGAAGGTCGGGCCACAACTCCATCCAAATATCATTTTAAAATCTTAGCTCACCTTCAATTTCCACAGGGTCAGGTGCATTCCTTAAACATTCCCTTCTTTCTATTAAAACAACTACAACACATGGCACAGTCCACTCAACATTCGCGCCGGATGTCAGCAGTTCTCTCTAATCATGGATTGGTTTGCTTACTGGTCATGCATGCAATAGTTTGATTTTGAGTTTCTTGGGAAGAATTATGAGAATCATTGGAAGAAGAGATAGCAATCATCATTATTTCTAGGTAGGAAGAACTAGTATCTCTGGATGGTTTAGCAAAATAACAGTCAAAAGAAATGGAAATATACTAGGAAGAACCAGAAAAAATGGAGATGGAGGTTGATCAAGAAGAACTGGAAGAAATGGGAATGGAGGAGACAATTGGCGATATAGTCGAGGTTTTCACACAAGAACTAGCCTTGCCTGAAGAACCTAGAGATGAAGGAATTATGGATATAGTGCATGAAGTTGAGAGTATCTTACAGTCGTCAACTTTCATTAATAAATAATAGGAAGGAGGAACATCAGACAGAGGGATGGCAAGTGATGCCCTTTTGCAAGAAACAAAATCACCTCCCCAAGCAGATATAAATATAGAATTAAGTGGGGGTGTTACACAAGAACCACTCTCAATTTAGCTAGAATAGGGAGATAGAGAAGAATCAATATGTGAAGTCAGTAATGTTCCACAAGAACCAGTGTTGACTACAGAAGCGGAAGAAATCCATGAAGAACACGAAGACAGAGGAGAAATAACCTACGAAGTCGATACTATCCCACAAGAACTAGTATCGACCGCAGGTGAGGAAGTAGTGCATGAAGGAGAGGAGGAAGAAAAGGAAACAACCTTTAGAATTGACACTATTCCACAGGAACCAGCATCAACCCTAACGGAAGCAGCAGTGCATGAAAATCCAGCTCAAGTTGGAAATAAGGATGATGAAGCTATTCCCCGTTATTTTTTCTAGTCTATGATGCCTAGAGGGGCGAGTGGATTCCGTTGGCCCCAACGATTAATGGAGGAAATAGTTGTTCTAGTAGTGCTGAGATTCGTTGACCCAGGGAAGAACATGACTGACATCGGTCCATCAATTGTTGGGATGTTGCCAGAGCACCTATAGGCTCATAAGGGAAATGGGATTTCTGTGGAAACATTGGAACATAGGATGGTAGATGGAAGTGATGACCAAATGACAGGATTCCCTAAGGTAGATGTAGAGGACAATGCCCCTGAAGATAGGGAGCCCAACCAGAAAGATCTTGTAGAAAAACCAGTTGATGATATCGACAACATTCCACCACCTCTTGAGCCTGTGAAAAGCGTAGGAGATAAACTTATTGTCAAACAGGAGTGGAGTGAAGCGTGTGAGAAAATAAGATCACCTCTCAAGGAAATGTATCAGCTGCAATTCAATGAAACCATGTGATTGAAGAAGGAAGTTCGGGAGCTGAAGAGGCAAGTTTCCCTGTTGAAGACGAAGGTCAAAGTCTACAAGTGGAAGGCATTAAAGCAAAAATTGAGGTCTCCTCCACAACTACATAGACTTGTCTGATCGAATAGCTATTTGAAGGCCATGAATTATTCCTGGCTGCTGAAATCCAAAGATGGCGGTCTGTTGCGAATGGACGTAAGAAGGAGATAGTGATAGTTTGAGAACAGGCTGTCGAGATTGTTATAAGATACATAGACCAGTTTGATGTCTGCTCCTCATAGAATTTAATTCCATATTACTCTTATATTTTATCATTAATCGAAGTAGATTTTTGCTAACATACGTCTAAAACTCTTACTGGTCTTCTGCTTCTAGTTCAGACTTCAAAAACTCATTTTCCTCTAATAAGGATGCCATAGTGTGTGAACCCTGTGTGCTGGTTGATTCTGCTGGGGTTGCCTGCTGATCCACAGCTGTAGCTGGTTCTTGTGGAGTAGCTACAGCTGGTTTCCCTGTATTATCATGCTTGGTGTATGATTCTTGTACCACAGTGGCTGGTTCTTGTGTTTCAGCCTCTGGGTAAGTGACTGGTTCTTGTGTGGCAGTCACTGTTTGAGTCATAAACGATGTCATATTATCCCGGGGCACTGGTTCTTGTGTTGCAGTGCCACCGGACGAGACGGGTTGGGGAATTTGAAATGGGGGTGAGGATTGAAGTTTTAATAGAATAGTGGCAGGGTCAGGGGAAATGGGAGTAACTCATGTTTCAACAGTCCTTTTCATTTTCCTTCTTGGTAGGAAAGCAAAGAAGTCACTGTCTTTCCTTTTATTTGTAGGGGAATATTCTTTTCTGGGGGAAGGGCTTTCGGAAGAAGTGAAAATTTGGAATGTGGCCCTTGTTCGTCGTTTTGAGACAGAGACTGTTGGGGTTCTTTTCTTCCTTTTATGAATAGGTGGGGATGGGGGTGTTGGAGAGTCATCGCTAGGGATAGGAATAGTGGAAAGGGGTGACTCTACTAAGTGGGACAAACTTGGGGGTAGGTCAACTAGTTCTGAGGACAGAATTACTGGGGGGTCTGGGATATCGTTCAGTTGCCCTTCATAAGGACTCTCATGAGTTTCTTGGGAACTTTCGGCTTGTTGGGGGATTTCGGCCTGCTGGGGAATTTCGGCCTGCTGGGGAATGAGGAGTGGATTATTCAGAGGGGGGTTTTGCTGAGCAAAACCCCTCTAAATTAATAATTGGCATAAACGGTGATGGGTAAGGGATAACAATGGGAATTTAACCTGTCTACAATAATGTGACATGTTTTTGATACAACCAAGCAGATAATAGGGAATATTAACTAATCGACCATTCCTTAAATGATTCATCAAAACGAAGTCATGTTGGTAGACTACCTGGTAACGCCCTTCGCATGTCAAGTAATGCTTGATGAATTCTGCTACTGTTGGCCATGGTCGAGGAAGTGAATGCAAACTTATTCCGTGGCCTTTAAGTTCAACCGGTTCATCTGGAAGAAGAAAATCTTGTTGTGCATTTAAAATCACTTGCTTCCTACTGAACCAGCGAGTATCTATAACCGGGAAACCTGAAACTTGAGCTATGTCCTCCTCTGTAACTGAAATGCGGACCCCTTGAACCATTGAATAATTCCCCTGAAGATTCTGTGCGAACTCTAAAACTTGCTGCTGATCAAATTCTCCCAACCTTTCAAAGTATGTTGTCCATCCTGTTTGTTGAAAGATTTGATAGGCTTCCGGGAACATTTGAAGAAGAGTTATCGAACTAGGCTCGTGTCTGATAGCCGAACCTCCCATGGCTACTAGCTTGAGTCACATGCAGAGGCACAGAAGACAGAAACACAGGCTTTGGTCAAGCTAATTGTTGCAATAGAGGATATGGAGTCTCAATGACGGCGGAAATGGATATGAAGGATGGCAGAGGATTGGGTGATGTGAAATTATTATTCAGTTTTCGAAATTCCCCCCCTTACATATGGTGCAATGATGTTTAGGCGTGTCGAGATTGTAATCATTATGAGCAGGATCCTCTCTTTAAAATATAATTTAACTGCATTACATAAAAACCGCATACCTTATATTTTTACCTTTGTCTTTAAAATTCGAAGTATAAAGTGCTTCATAATGGCTTGATATTAATGGAAGAATCTGTAGATTTATCTGAGATGTAGAACAGGAGCATATCAGGATCTGCTCAGTACTGAGTAATTTTGCACCCAAAGGGTCTGAGGAGTAAAAGTGGAGAACTGAAAAGCTTGTATAGCAGAGGAAAGAAGTGATGTTTTAATGATGACAGGTTGCTGAAACTGGTGTTTCAGCAACGGAAAAATGAACGACATTTTGCTGAAACTGGTGTTTCAGCAACGGGAAAAATCAGGAAAATGGGATATAATGACTTGGGTTTAGGACAAGTGGGGGAAATATTTGATGAGGGATAATTTCAGCAGTAAAGGATGAGAAATATTAGCTGAAGGATGATATTTCAGGAATGGTAGAAGTGGGAAAAATGGAAAAAGGGAAATAATGTAGAAATGGGATGAAGGGATATTGCTAGGAAATGGGTTGAAATGAAGGGAACAAGCTTCTGTGATTGAAGCTTCAGATATTCTTATGATGAAATAATGTAGAAATGGGATGAAGGGATATTGCTAGGAAATGGGTTGAAATGAAGGGAACAAGCTTCTGTGATTGAAGCTTCAGATCTTCTTATGATGAATCTGTCCTCCTTAATAAGCTTTTCCAGAATCTGAAAAATTCGATTGTAATATGCCAACCCTTGATAGGGATTATTAGTTTTAAATCTAATCTAATCTAATACTAAAAAAAAAACAGTGCAGAAAATTAAATGCTGTGAGGAGCAGAAGACTCCCCTAGAAAAAGATAATGTATATCAGTCATGCAAGCAGTCTTGAAATCCTCTTTAGAAATAGGGCGCTGGTATAAACGAAGCCTATGACCATTGACTAGTAGAGGTGTTTTAGAATCATCAATTGTGAGAAGTCTTACTGTTCCATTAGAAAAAACAACATCTACTTCATATGGTCCAAGCCAATGTGTACGTAGCTTACCCTGAAAATTTTCAAACCGAGAGTCATACAACAAGGCCCAATTACCTTTTTGGAACTGCTTGTGTTTGATAATTTTATCATGCCACTTCATTCTCTGTTGTTGAATCATGGTTGTCTAGTGAATGGCATCTAATCTCTTTTCATCCAATTCAAGAAGCTGCTGCAACCTAGCTGTCTGCACATCAGTCAAATCAAGATTAACAGCTAAAGCAGTTCTTAGAGTTTTGATTTCAAATTCCACAGGAAAAACAACATTTTTACCATAAACCAATTCATAGGGAGAAAAACCTGTAGTGTTTCTCCAAGTAGTTCTGTAAGCCCATAATGCTTCAGGCAGCCTTTGAGACCAATCCTTCCGGTTGTCCTTCACTGTTTTAGTTAGAATGGCTTCAATACTTTATTTGTGCTTTCCACCTGCCCATTGGCCTGGGGGTGGTATGGTGTAGTCATTCTATGATGAATATGATATTTCTGAAGGGTAGACTTAAAACCATGAGAATTGAATGGAGGTCCTCCATCTGTAACTAGCTCTCTAGGGATTCCAAATCTAGTGAAGATTTCTTCAAATAAGAAAGCTAGGACAACCTCTTCATTGGCTCTAATAAGTGCTTTGGCCTCCACCGATTTAGTCATATAGTCTGTACAGACTAATATATAAGTTCTTTGATTGGATGGAGGATTAATGGGTCCTATGAAATCCAAGGCCCATCTTTCAAATGGTTCAGAAACTACCTGGGGGTTTAATGACATTTGATCTCTATGATTGGGTTGACCCATTCTTTGGCAACTGTCACAAGCCCTTACATACTTCTTTGCATCCTTAAATAATGAGGGCCAATAGTAACCCATCCTCAAAATTTTGTGTGTTGTTCTCTTATCAGCAAAATGCCCTCCACAAGGGCCATCATGACAAGCTTTCAGTATGTCATACACTTCATCTTCCCTAATGCATCTTCGAATTTCCTGATCAAGCCCTGTGTAGAAAAGACACCCACTTATCCAGCTATACCTGGCACTTTGTTGAACAATTCTTCTCTTTTCTCTGTATGACAGGTGTGATGGTAATTTTCCTACAACCAAATAATTAGCAATATCTGCATACCATGGAGAGTGAGCAGAAACTGCAAACAAATACTCATCAGGAAAATAATCATCTACTGGAATATCATTGTCAGTTTTTAACCGTGAAAGGAAATCAGCCACCACATTTTCTTTACCAGGCCGATCTACAATTGTGATATCAAATTCCCGCAGGACCATTAGCCATCTCAACTCTATTCAGAACAGATTTGCTCATTAAATACTTGATAGCTGAGTGGTCAGTGTGCACAAAAGTAGAATAACCAGTGATATAGTGTCAAAATTTATTAATGGCATAAATTACTGCAAGAAACTCCTTTTCGGTAACTGTATAATTAAGCTCAGCAGGGGTCATATTCTTACTGATAAAGTAGATAACATAAGGAAGATGATTTTCCTCTTGTCCCAAGACAGCTCCAATTGCAGTGTCTGAAGCATCAGAAGATATATGAAAAGGGAGGGCCCAATCAGGCCCCCTCAAAATAGGAGCAATAGACAACTGATGCTTGAGTTCTTCAAAAGATTTCTGACAAGAATGAGTCCACTTAAATTCAGCATTTTTCATAAGCAACAAAAATAATGGAGAAGCTATCTTAGAAAAATCTTTAATAAATCTTCTGTAGTATCCAGCATGTCCTAGAAAACTTCTCACATCAGTTTGTGTTTTAGGAACAGAAAGATTCTGAATGACCAATATTTTAGATGGATCTACCTGAATACCTTGAGATGAAATAAAATGTCCAAGCACTACTCCTTCACTCATCATCATACGACATTTTTCAGTACTTAGGGAGAGGTGAGCTTGTATACATCGTTTAAGTACCTTCTCAAGATTTTGTAATGCATCTTAAAAAGACACACCATAAGGAGTAAAATCATCCATAAATATTTCCATAGATTCATTCAGCATATCAGAAAAAATTCCTATAACAGCCCTCTGAAAAGTTGCTGGTGCATTACATAGCCCAAATGGGAGAACTCTATAAGCAAAAGTTCCCCAAGGGCTAGTGAAAGTGGTCTTGTCCTGGTCTTGGGGTGCAATTCTAATCTGATTATACCCACTGAATCCATCTAGAAAAGAAAAAAATTTCTTCCCTGCCAGACTATCCAACACCTGATCAATGAAAGGTAAAGGAAAGTGATCCTTTTGAGTAGCTTTGTTCAAGGCTCTATAGTCAACACATACTCTCCATTTCCCGTTTTTCTTAGGGACAATTACCAATGGGGAAACCCATTCACTGTCAGATATAGGGTATATAAATCCTGCATTAAGCAATTTCTGAAGTTCTTCTTTAACAATTTCTCATAAATTAGGGTTCATTCGTCTTTGGGGTTGACAAACTGGTCGGCATCCCTCTTTAATGTAAATTCGGTGAGTACATAGTTCAGAAGAGATCCCTTTCATATCTGTGTAATCCCATGCAAATGCTTCCTTATATTCATGCAATAACTTCATTAACTGCTGTGTTTCAGCAACTGTTAGATCAGGATTTATGTTTAATGTATTGCCAGGTTCAATTTCAACTGTTATGCTTTTAGATGAGATGGTGGTTAATGTCTGAGATGAGCCTTCAGATTCAATCTTTTCTTGGGTATCTGTTTCAAAAATTTCAGCCAATTTATTGTGTGTTTCAACAATTACAGAAGAAGGTTCACAAATAAAATTATTAATTATTTCATCCTCTGTATTGTCTTTAAGATTTAAAGCTTGCCCAATAGTTAGAATAGGCTGAATAGAATTATCATCATAATCCATCCACATAGAATCTTCATTATTAATTATGGGTGTAGCATGAGGATAAAGAGTAAGCTGTTTAGTTTCATAACCATTAGAAATTGTCATTGAACCAGATCTACAACTGATAAAGGCATCAGCTGTGGCCAGCCAAGGCCTCCCCAGAATTAAAGGATGTCCCCCCCAGCTTTGTTTTAGTCTGCAATACAACAAAATCAGTTGGGTAATTCCAGGATTCAACTGAGATAAGTAGATCTTCAACAACTCCTTCAGGTTTAATTGTAGAACAGTCAGCCAACTCTAGAATGGTAGGTGTATCTCTGATTGTGTTATTCAGCTGTAACATTTGTGAAGTTTCAAGAGTCATTATGTTTATTGCAGCACCTAAATCTACCAGAACTTGAGGAATCATTGTTTTACCAATTTGAACTGTCACGGTAGGATGGCCGGGATCACCATATTTCACAGGAGGGGTTTTTTCGGACATTAATGCAGATAAATCACCCATCACATGTAATGTAAGGGGATCTTTAGTTTTCGTACCAGGTTTATTAACACAAATATCCCTTATTGTTCTGGCATAAATTGGTACATCTCTTAATGCTTGTAAAAGTGGAATTTTAACATACAAATTTTGCAATTCCCCTAAAAGATTAAAAGCAGGTGTTTCAGGCGTTCTAGTTAAAACCAAATGCTCAGGGAATGGTGGTTCTGTTATTTCAACACTTTTGTTAGAAGGTGGTTGTGCTTTCTTATGTTTCTCAGTTTCCTCTTTATCAGAATCAGAAGAAGTTATATCATCAATAATAGGCTCTACTATTTTCCCAGATCTTAAATGGATATCATTACATTGCATAGTAGGAAATATAGACTGATTCTGAATATCAATGACTTGCACAACTTTATTATTGGGGTTAGGATTTGGTTGCACAGGTAGCTGGGGTCTCATTTGGTTATTTGGCGAAGCATTTGATGGCAGAGGAAGTGGTTGTTGGAATTGGGGCAATTGATTTGGGTACGGGAGTTGTTGGCTTCTCCAATTTGAATTCCAAGGGTTAAAAGAAGATGGCTACTGTGGGGGCCAAGGAGTCCACATTGTAGGATCAACAAATGGAGGGTTTGATTGTTGCATGGGTGGGGAATTCATTTGATTAAAGGGTGGGTATTGCATTTGATTAAAGGGAGGGTAATTTGTTTGACCGAAAGCAGAATAATTATTCCAATGATTAAATGGCATACTAGAGTTCATACCTTGTCCTTTTGGTTGCCATTGTCTTCTTTGAGTTAGCAAGTAAACTGCTTCATCTTCTTCTTCCGTTGGCTGCAATGCTGCCTTTATTCCTGGTAGAGATGGACATTGTTGTGTTTCATGATCTTTCTCACAAAGGGTGCAGATTGGTATTTTGTCCAATGGGCACTCCCTTAGTGGATGTTTGTCTCTGCACTTCGGGCAAAAGACAGCCAGAGTTGCTTCTGCTTCAGCTTGCTTCTTTTCAACCTGCAAAGTGTCAATTTGTGAAGCAAAAGAACTTAACATCTCAGCTTTAAATTCTTCAAGTAAATTACCTATTTCAGCTCTTGTTGCTCCCCCACTGGCTGATTTCTGCACTCTTGAATAGGTGGGATCTCTATTACTTACTCTGTTCCTTGCAGCTCCCCTTGAACACCTCTTAGAAAGTTCAAAAATCTCATCATATGATTCTTTAGATATATCTCCCTTGCCAAGCATATTTAACATGTCTAAACAATCATCCCTTAAACCTCTAAGTAATATTGTTTTGCGAATTTCCTTACTTATATTCGGATGATCAGATCTCTGTATATTGTACTGCAGCCTTTCTACATAGTCCTCCAGATTCTCATCCGGATTTTGTGCCATATTGAATAGTTCATCCTTCTTTTCTCTCGTCCGACAGTAGTCTTGATATTTAAGCAGAAATTTCTGTTTCATCTGCTCCCATGTTGTGATTACCTGACTCCCAAGGCTCATGAACCATCTTAAAGCATTTCCTTTTAATGTTGCTGGAAACAGTTTCAAATTTTGAGCATTAGTAACATAATCATAACTTCTGCATAATATATCAAATTCAAAAAGAAATTCATCCGGATCTTCAGAGGATAAACCATGGAAGTTAGGTAAAGCTGACAATGGAATGTTTTTCATAGGAGTTGTTCCTATAGGGAGATCATTGATAGGAAATCCCAAGGTAGAGAGAGAATTTTCATCCTTTCCTTCTCCTTCAGGATCTACATGTCCTCCACCAAAGAAGTCTTCATTGTTTCCTTCCATTGTCTGTTCTCCTACTGCACTTGCTCGATCGTCAAGATCTTCTACTGGCTCTTCAATGTTTTCCACTGGTCGTCCAACACTCTCTATTATTTCCTCAATGTGCTCTGTTGATTTGCTAGCACTTTCTTCTGACTCTCCAGCACTGACTGCTGGTTCTTTAATCACTGGCTCCTCTATATTTTCAGGACCCACAACTTCCTCTGTTTTGTAATCTGATTGAGGGGAGTGCTGAAGTTTTGGTCTTTGAGAACTTAATCTCTGTGATGATTCAGCCTTTGATACAATCTCGTCAATGAAAGTCTTTCTTCCTCCCCTTCCTTTGCCTTTGCCACCTGTGGGGTTAGTTTTCTTCTGGTTTCCGCGTCCTCTCATACAATCTGCACATCTGAAAAGAAAATATTAATGCTTTCGAAATCTATAATTGCCTTCCCCGGCAACGGCGCCAAAATGTTGGTCGCTTTAATTGTTTTCACAATTCAAGCTCCACATAAATTGTCAACCCGAGGAAGTCTTTTTATTCCAAAGACAATCACGCACTGGATATTCTCAATTTCAAAAGCAAAAACAATGTTGTAGTAAAAAGCCACACAATTATCAATCATACAAATCTAATTATTCACACTCTATTTAGTCAAAGTTGAAGTTACTTATGTCATAGCAGAAGTAATTCCTATATTGCAGTTTAGAATCCAAATAAAGGGAAATCAATCTGCAGGAAAGGAAACCAATCAACCATAACAGGAACAGGACCTATTCCTTTAAATAGGAACTTCAGCACCTGCTGCCTGACACTAATCACTCTATAGAAAAGATAACTCAAGAGAACAGGACCCTATTCCCATGAACAGGAACCTTCAGCACCTATCTCCTGTTTCTAATCACACTGCAGGAAAAGAAAGGCAATCAATGGAAACAGGACC